>VWZI01002219.1:478233-527689 GCA_013396835.1 Psilopogon haemacephalus
CTGAGTTTATTCTGTAGCCATATAATGATGTAGAAATTTCATTTCTCATGAAATAGCCACAAACTGGCCACTTTCCTCATGAAATACGCATGAATTATAGAATTCCTTATGCTCCTGAGAAAATAAACCATTTTAATCTGAGAAAATGATTAGTTTTGTAATGCCAGAGTGCTTTTTTTTCCCTTCTTGGACTCAGAATCAGGGCAGTTTCAGAAAAGGAGGTGCTTGGCATGTTCCAACCTTTTAACATGAAAGGAAACACTGGGAAGGAAGGAAGGAAGGAAGGAAGGAAGGAAGGAAGGAAGGAAGGAAGGAAGGAAGGAAAGAAAGAAAGAAAGAAAGAAAGAAAGAAAGAAAGAAAGAAAGAAAGAAAGAAAGAAAGAAGCTCATAGAGATCATTCCAAGACAAATCTTTGCTTTTTAAATGTCTCCTTGTTTATTTTCCCACATTTCTTCAATGGGCAAAATTCTGGCATTTAGATAACTTTCTGGTTTCAGTCCACTTTGTTTCTTAGGTTCACATTTCTCTGTGTATGATACCCTATGAGTATCAGCGAGGTATTTTCCACAAGAACCATAACATGATTTTCTCAATTTGATTAATATAGCTCCAGGAAAAAAAGTTCCCCCAACACCCCATGTGAACAATTGTCTCACTTACAATAGCGCCTTTCATCACAGAATCTGCAAGAGCTTTACCAAGAAGCAGTGTTATGTGTACTTTACACTGCATTAAAAATAGCTTTTTCTAGAAGCCCTTGATGTGAAACAACTTCCTTTTTTCCCTTTTCTTTTCTCTTTTATTTTCCTTTTTTTTTTTTTTTAGATTTCTGTTTATATATCCAGTACAACGTATAAGTGCAAGTTATAGACTTAAGGTGGGTCAAAAAGGCTTTGGACAGTTTAAAATGTAACCCTAAACCATCTCAACTATCAAAGAGTGATGTGTCAATAAACCAAATATATAATCATAGAATCAGTCAGGGTTGGAAGGGACCACAAGGATCATCTAGTGCCAACCCCCCTGCCATGCCCAACAACACCCTACCCTACATCAGGCTGCCCACAGCCTCATCCAGCCTGGCTGCAAGCACCTCCAGGGATGTGGCCCCAACCACACCCCTGGGCAACCTGTTCCAAGCTCTCACCACTCTCATGCTGAAAGAACTTCCTCCTCACATCCAATCTGAATCTCCCCACCTCCAGCTTTGCTGCATTCCCCCTAGTCCTGTCACTACCTGATAGCCTAAGAAGTCCCTACCCCGCTTTTTTGTAGGCCCCCTTCAGATACTGGAAGGCCACAAGAAGGTCACCTCAGAGCCTCCTCTTCTCCAAACTGGACAGCCCCAACCCTTTCAGTCTGTCCTTTCTTCTGCAAGCTGCCCTAAGCCCCAGAGTAACTCAATACAGGAGTATGGGTGGCCTCAACTCACAGTTCAGTGCACAGCTGAGTGTCTCAAATCTTGGCCCTGGCCATGCTCTTTAGACACAATGTTCAGAGCATCACAGCTAGCCAGCCTCCATGTCAGGTGAAGTTGTTCATAAAAAGACTGTCTGGGCAGCCAGAAGCTCCACAAAGCAGATGGGTTTTAGTTTAGAGCTTTCAGCATTTCTAACTCTGCAGGTGCATTCCTCAGTCTGGGATTTCCACAGCAACTTGGGCTGCTCCACACACCTTTTCTCTGCATTCTTTCATTCTTTTCCAGTTCCAGAAAGATATCAAACTAACATTCTCTCACCCCATCTCTAAAATACCAGGAGGATATTTTAAAATTAGAGGAAGAGAAACATTTCCCTCTGCAAGCGGAACAGCCGTGTGAAAGAGCAGTGCCTCTCCTTCTCATAATGGGAAGGGATGAGGAGGGTAGGACACACAAGTCTAAAATGAAAGCCTCAGGAAGGAGATTTCATGAAGAAATGTGGTTCTGTTCCTTGAGAATAAGCAGCATCTTCCTGAGACCCATCATTTTGATTCACTGTTTCACGTGTAAATAATTTACTAGGCTAAAAGGTCAGGAGCTGCAGGTCCTTAGAGAAGGGAAGAAAGCTGCAAGCTGTAAATAAGGGACAAGTAACTTATGTGGAGCATAAAATGTGTTATGAGGCTACACACAGATATACATGTGCACATATCCATAGAGAAAGAGGCTAAAGCAGGGCTCCTGAGCCAGCACACATAGGCTGAAATAACCTCTATTTCATGTTTGCTCTTCCTTGAACTTGACTTGTGAGCAAGAACTACAGCAAATGTGATCTTTTGGGATAGAAATTACACTTTCAAATTAGATTCATGACACCCAGATGTGCTACTGATGGATGCATGAAACAGAGGGGCAAAAGAAATTAATTTTCAGCTTACTCGTTTTCATCTTTTCATCCTCTAATGTCAGGGTAATTGCTCCTCTACTACTGGATGTGACAGAGGCTAGTCCTTGCCTCACTCCAGAAGGTAAGTGAACAGCTGGTTTCCTTTCTGACACCAGTGTATTTCTAATCAGCTGTCAGGCAGCATTAGGTCCCTAAATGCTTACAGTGTGTCACGCTTTCCTTCTGCTCAGAAACTCTAAATATGAGGCTTCATTCCCCAGTTTGAGGCATAATAGGGCAAGGGGAAGGAAAGTGTAAAACACTGTTCACGTTTGGAACTATAGAGAATTCCAGGGAAGAAACTCTGGAAAGACAACGAAGTAGAAACAAGCAAGGGGCCACTGACTATCATAGTATGTTACCCTGACACAGATATTAAAATGGAAAGATCAGAAATAAACTGCACTTTATCCCATAAACATCACTCCTCATGGTGTTCTTTTTTATAGCAGTACTGCCCTCAATAGTAAAATCTGTGGTATGGAAAGTGAGATACTTCTCAAGCTCAGGCAAAGTAAATATTGCACTTGGAGGAACAGGATTTTGTCCAGCAGTCAGCACAGATAGCCGAGGTTTTTCGGTTTCACTCTTGTCTCTTGACACTACGTTCCAAAGCAATCACAAGCAATTCCTTTAGCCACCAAAAAGCCTGTCCTTCCGTGCACAGTGGGACAGTTACTCAATTCATCAGTTTAACTGGCATCTCTTATAAACATTCACAAAACATGCAAAAACCTCAAATGAAAGACAATTATTCCACTGTATTATATTACACAGATACACCACAAGGTTTCTTTTGATGATCTAGTAGGGAAAATTACACACACACACACCCCCCACACCA
Source organism: Psilopogon haemacephalus (assembly GCA_013396835.1). NCBI lineage: Eukaryota > Metazoa > Chordata > Aves > Piciformes > Megalaimidae > Psilopogon > Psilopogon haemacephalus. Next base: position 481,445 of record VWZI01002219.1, read on the forward strand.
CTCTGCATATATGGCAATAATATTTATATTATTTTTCCCCACATGCTTTTAGACTTTCATAATAGTGGAAACAATGATACAAGAATGAACAACTGACATTTCTGTTTGAGGACACAGCATGCATCTCCTCTGAAAAGTTCTGCGGTGGCTCAGCTTTACAAATATGTTTTCCTTAGGTACTTAAAGATACAGCACCTTGAGTTCCAGGCTGTTTCAGTCACAGGACAGAAGCCACCAAAACAGATATGGAACAAACACCACTCTGGAGGTGGATAGGCTGTGTACAAATTCTGCCTACCTAAGTTTCTGTGTATCTGTTGCACTTCAAGTTGTACCGGGGGAGGTACAGGCTGGATATTAGGAGGAAGATCTTCACAGAGAGATTTGCCATTGGAATGGGCTACCCAGGGAGGTAGTGGAGTTGCCATCCCTGGAAGTGCTCAGGAAAAGACTGGATGGAGCACTTAGTGCCATTGGATAGGGCTGGGTGATAGGTTGGACTGGATGATCTTGGAGGTCTCTTCCAACCTGGCTTATTCTATTCTATTCTATTCTATTCTATTCTATTCTATTCTATTCTATTCTATTCTATTCTATTCTATTCTATTCTATTCTATTCTATTCTATTCTATTCTGTTCTGTTCTATTCTGTTCTACTCTATTCCCTTCTACTCTATTCTGTTCTATGCCACTCTATTCCATTCTATTCATTCTATTCCATTCAATTCTATTCTAAAGACACATTACATACACACATGTATATATATTTACATATAAAATAAACCCATATAAAAATTGCAGTATAGTGTTTTGCACTAATAATACTTCTAATGCTAGAGGCCGCAAGACTGTAAGTAAGCCTCAAGAGTAACTCTGTTGTACTAGAATCTCCAGGGAAGGGGCCTCAACCACCTCCCCAGGCAAACTGTTCCAGTGTTCCACCATCCTCATAGAAAATGACTTGTTCCTAACATCCAATCTAAATCTACTCTTCTCTAGTTTGAAGCCACTGCCCCTTGCCCTATCACCACAGGCCTTTGTAAACAGTCTCTCTCTGTCCTTCATGTAAGCTCCTCTTCAGGACCCCCTATTAGGTTTTCCTGGAACCTCCTCTTCTCTAGGTTGAACAACCCCAGCTCCCTCAGCCTGTCCTTGTAGCAGAGGTGCTCCAATGTCCTGATCATTTTTGTGGTCCTTCTCTGGACCCTCTCCACCAGGTCCAGGTCTTTCCTATATTGTTATCAGTAGTACATTTGCAGCATCAAGGCCATAGTCTGAGCTGAGGCCAGTTCAGAAAGCATGTCCTGCATACAGCACATGTTCCATAGATAATAAGCTTCCCAGCACAAATGGCAAAAATTCAGGGAATACACATTTCCCTCCAGTGCTCTGGATCCTCCAAAAGGCAGGCAGGCTGGATACCTGATGCACATTCTTCATGAGAAAATTACAGGCTGGAGAACACTCCTCTGGCTTCTCAACTCTTTCAGTAATTTGCCACCTGTGTAGCCAAGCTGTCTCTTGTGTTAATCTATGGGATCTAAAAACTGGCACTTCCTCTGGCTGCCAAAGCAAACTCACTGCAGCACTGACCCTGACCCATCCAAGCACAGGATGAACATGCATGAAGAAGTCCAAAGTTTGATGCAAGGACTAAACTGTGAGCTTGGAAGTGGTGGCATCAAACAGATCCCAATCTCACACAGGCATTTTCTCTACTTCAGAGGAGTCTGCCTGCTCTCTAGTTACCACCACAGTGCAGAAGACTAGGGCTGTATTCCTGAGCACAGCTCCATCCTACCAAGTGAAAGGAACAGTATTTGAATTTCTGGAAAATGATACAACCCTACAAAAAGTAGGCAAACTTGGCCCAAAGCCAAGTTTGAGGCATTACTTCAATGCTTCTAATGGAGATGAGCAAATTTAGACTCATTGACACCACTACTGGATTCACCTTGGTTTATAGTCAGCTTGTGCTAGATTACATGTTACAGTTCTCAGGCACAGATGTAACAGGGCAATATCTAGGTTGCGAACACACCAGGGAAAAAAAACTCACCTGCTAATAACAGCAAACCAGATTTGGATCTGTACTGATGAAGGTCCCAGTGCAGGGATAAAGGGAGCTATCTTCTACAGCTCCTACCCAGGAGCAGCTGTTTCATGTGTTACACACATAAAACACGCACGCCCTGATACCAACTCTAGCTGCAGTGGCATTTTAGAGACACTGAAATGTGAAGTGTGCCCCACTTGTGATCTTCTCCACCTTCTATAAGCACATTTCTAACACAGAAAGCCTTTCCTGCAGAGGATGTGAAAAGAAGCAGTGATGAAACCTTCCCACAGCAAAAATACACACCTGTCAGATGCCCATTTTGAGTCTGCTTGGCTAGAGAAACAAAACTACAAGTGCAAATTCAATAAAGCCCTGAAAGGATTTCTCTTTATTTTTGTAATATGGCAAGATTCCTAGAAGGTTTCTCCTACATTAATATTATAACACCAAGCTTTAAAACTTTTTTTTTTTTTAATAAATTGGTTCCATGCAGAGAAAGCAATGCCTGCATAGCTACTGAGCTTTGTTTAAGATCCTCTTGGGGTTAAACCAGACTTTCTTTCATACTAACCTGTTTCCTCATTTCAGAAGAGATTTTTCTCTTCCTCTGCCCCAAATCCTTCCCCAGCACTAAGTTCTGCAGAACTGGCAACAGGGAATATCCTGGAGCACCGAGAGGTCAATTCTCTGTTAATTTTCTTTAGATGGACATAGAAGCATCTGAACCTTTATGCTGGAAGCATTATCTGCAGTTTCAGAAGTATCCCAGACACCCCTGATGGCAGCTTGTCATTTACTGTTAGTTTCAATATTTGTTTTTTCCCCAAACATGTTAAGCTGCTTAGTCTATTCCTAAACCCAAAACATACAAGAATCATAGTCCTCCTTCAATGTTCCGTGGACTAAACAGTCAAGAAATCCTGCACTCTTGCTAGAACATGACAGTTTTTCAGTTAAAACAGCCAGAGTTCAATCATTTCAGTGCTACCAATTTGAATGTGTATGTGTGCATAAGAGGCAGTGGGAGTGTGTGAATATGGAGGCTCACTCTCTGCCTTTGCAACAGTCCCCATGGCAATTCCATGTGCATTTCAGCACATACAGTGCCTGGCCACAGCCACCTGTTCCAGGTTTCTCTGTCCAATCATGGGCAAGGGCAAAGCTTTTAGAAACTAGACTCAGCAACCAGCTTCTAATTTTGCAGCCAGAGGTTGTCAGGACAAGGAAGAGAAAACTGCCAACTATGTCTCTTCTGTACAGTCTGTGTATTTTAACCAGAATCCAGCAGCTGAAAAACCTCCAGACAGGAGAATTACCCTTCCCCTACTCCTAGCCACAGTGATTGCTCCCACCCCAAATCCTCATGATCAGGGGCTTCTATCTCACATCACTCTGCAGGAAAAGCTACACACATTGTCTAAGGCAGAAATCTTGTCAAACAAGACAAAAACCAACAGTGGTGCAAAAAACATGCTGGGTTTTCCTACCTCTCCAGCAGCTGGCCTGTTCCTGAGCACTGGAGATGGGCAGATTATACCAGGCCTGGCATCAGGCAAGAGCATGAACAAAGGTGGAAATCTGGAAGGGAATAAACTCACATGTCCAGAGAGCAATAACACAGGATACAGATACACCACTCAGCAGTAATTGCATTTCTACAGACTTGAAGAAAATCAGAAGCTGTGTGGACAGGGACCCAAATGAGTTTCATCACTGAGGAAAAGGGAGGCAGAACTCCATTGCTGTGCATGCTGTGAGCACCAGACTGCCAGCTACACCATCTCTTAAATGGCAGAACAGCCACACAGAAACTGCACAGTGGTGCAAGTTTGCAGTGCTAGCTTTAAGGAGCAGAAGGCACTCAAGCACTATGAAACCAGGCTTCATTCACATCGCTTTTATGGATCAACTTGGTTTTGCCGACCAGTTGCAATCTCCATGAACTCTTTGTAGGCAGCTGTAGCAGACAGTAACATTTCCCCTGTGCTATCAGAATTTCCATGGAAAGAGGTGATGGTTTACAGCTCTTGTGATAGCAATGACAGCAGAGGGAGTGGAGAATGGGGGGCTGAGAAAGGGGGAAAGGCAGTGGTGGCTAACAGACAAAAAAAGGACTGAACTCTGTCTCTGATTATCTGTGATAGAAAACGTGGCTCTGGAAGGATTGTCCTTTACAAATCTAAATTATGAGGTATCCTCACCTCCTTGGTCCCCAAGGAATGGGCCTCAGGGAAATCATTAATATAGGAAATAAGACTAGGAAACATTGCTTGGATTTCCATTTAGATCCAAATAAATAGGGGAGGGAGAATTTGCTTAGAAAGTTATTTCTCCTGAAATAAACTTCTTCTCTAAGGTTTCTATGTTTGCTTCCCTTACAGAATAAACATTTATCCCACCATGCATCTTCAAAAGCAGTAGCAAACAGGTGAGATCTCATCCTTACTGACTCTCCTACTGACATGAACTGTGTGAACTGCCTAAAGCTGTGTGTGAGGCCATGGAGTTCACAGATCTCCTAAGTTTTGTACTAGAGATCTCACGCAAGGAGAGGGCCACGGTGCTCATCCCTGGGAGATAAGCTGCTGTAGCTAACACACCACAATTTAATATGCTCGCCTGTCTGCTAAGATGTTGGGAAAAAATATCCAGAGAGATTAGATTAAATACTATGTTTTTCTCATGCCCAGCTACAGATCTCAAAACTATGAAACACTGCTTGACCTAGTTCACACAGCCTGTTTGTAAGCATAGCACATGTATCCTTCTTATCCCTGCTAACTACAGGGTTTAACCCCTTCCCCCACATCATGGAATGCCAACTGCATCTCCCTCTGTGCCATGCTGAGAAACAAATCACTGCATTTATCTACAGATATAGAAAGAGGCCTAATGCAGGGGCTTTTTTTTTTTTCTTCTTTTTTTTTTTCCGAGCAGTGCTCTGCATTAGCACTGATCTCCCATCTCAGCACCACCAAGGCAGTTGCAGACAAGCTGTCATGGCTGGGGATGATGACTGCATTGAACCGAAGCAAGAAGCTGCTCTGGGAGACATCTTGGGTACGAGAGATTTGTCCTAAGGCTTTACCTTTTCCTGCATCATGAATGCTCACAGTCTCTTTGAGTAATTTGTTAACTGGGGGGAATTTTCACTTGTTGCAGTCTTCAGTATAATCCTGGGCTGGATTCTCCTAAATGCAGTACACTGTTCAGAAATTGCTTTTGCCTTTGAGGTTGCTCATCCCAGCCCTACAGAGGGAAGTTGCAGGAGACAGCAGGAAACTCATGGGAAAAACAACCGCCTTCTCCTTAGCTCACTTTCTACTGCTGCTCAAGCGGCTGCGAGCTATGCGGGCAGAGGCCACCCCCTGGCTTCTGTCACTTGTTCTCCGGTGACGCTAATCGATTCATGACGTCCCTGCCTGTCAGAGTGACGGCAAAGGAGAGGCTGTGCCAACCCCACGGCCGCTGCTGCCGCCGGCCGCCGCCTGCCCTCTGCTGGGGCCGCTGCTCACCTTCCCTTCCCCTCTCTTCCCGATGGGGACCGGTGGCCTGGGCTGCCGGTCCTGCTTCCCACCAGCACCCACCTGCTTAAATCCCTGCAGCTGCTTCTCCACGGGGTCCCCAGCCTACGGAAAGTGCCTTGACCCCTAGAGTACAGAACGAGAAGGTACAGGCTCAGACGAGATCTTTGTCTCCTAAAAAGTGTTCACATGCTGGTTGCATAAGTCTCTGATGTGCCCTGCAGATGCTGCTGTGTGCATCGTATCAGCACAGGGCTCGAAGGAATAGTCACATCCCTGTGGCTCTCGCTGGGGCAGGGCATTAGGACAGTTAGATACCTCTTTGGGGTTATCTTCACGTGAAAGGACAATGCCTGCACCAGTAAGATGCCAGCAAACTCCACACTGGCAGTGAGCTGCTCACAAGTAGTTGGGTGAAAGAAATGCTGGCAGCTGTCAGAGAGGAATGCCATTCCACAGCTACTTCCGAGTGCCGAGGAGTCGTGGGGGGTTAGCCCAGACTTCAAGATAGCCAACAGACTAGTGAGAGTGACGAGGCTGGAGGGACAGCTTTTCCACTCCAGCAGGAGAGTGCTCGTGTGTCTCCACAGGACAGTTGCATCGGATGCTTTTGTCAGTGCAAAGCTTGGGCCTTGTACATGCTACCATTTCCCTCTCTTCTCTCCTCAAAGCTGCCAGATAGGAAGTGACATCCTGCACCCCTTCTCAGAGCTGCTGAATTTTAATCAGGTAGAAGAGGACAACGTGTTGCATGAAAAACATTGCCATCTTTTTGTTCATTCAGTAGTATACAAAAAGAAAGGTGGGGATGCAACTAAGAAGTGCATCTTCGTGGAGGATTGGATTAGTGCATTCACACAGAACTTGTCCTCCTGCACTAGGATGGGAATATCCAGAGTTCAGTTTTTCTTCCCAATGTGACTAGCAAAGAAATAAAATTAAGTCACAGAATTTGTACCCCATATATTGCAGATTCCATCAGAACAAAATAGGACACTGACAGCCTAAGCACTTTTAGCAAAGGCCTCTTGCTCATTCGCTCTGCAGGAGCTTGTACTGGGGTAGGCCTCTGGCACTGCCCTTCCTGTTGCTAGTGGTGCAATGACTGACAGTCCTAACCTGTCAGAAATCCTGGATGATCCCACACTAACGGCCTTTTTTCCAAATTTATACAAGTGCTGTTCTCACTAGGCCACTAAGACAAGACGCCCAAGTCACAGCCTGGCAGCCTCCCGAGATGGGGATTCACAGACCTTCAAGACTCAAGTCCAGAGGGCCCAGCACAACGTTATAGTGAACGCAAGGAACATTGTCCCAGAGGCCTAATGACTCTGCTGCAGGTGAGCCCAGGGACCCATCCTGTGAATGTCCTGACAGGCTCACAAGGTCACCAGCACCAGACCGCCCAGCCAGTGCCCCCAGCCAGTGTCCCCGGCCAGTGTCCCCGGCCAGTGTCCCCAGCCAGTGCGCCCAGCCACGCTGCTGGCGGCGCTCGGGAGACGGCCGAAAGGCCCTCTCAGGCGGACTCAAAATCCCAAGATGCATTGCAAAAGCAAAGTCCGGTCCCGCCACTGCCTTGTGGGGTGCCTTTGCGATGCCCTCTGGGACTGGTAGTTCTCTAGACACCGAGAGGCCTATGGCCTCTTATAGCGGCTCTGTGGCGGACTCACCTTCCCATGATGCAGCGCGCCAGGGCCACGCACAACGCGGAGCGCCGTCGGCGACGGTCTCGGTGTCGAGGGTCGCGGGCGGGCGAGGCGCAGCCGCTGGCGGGCCCCGGGCGCAGGCCGTGGGCTATGTCCGAGAGCGGCGGTGCCGGGGGGGCCGCCCCGGGCGGAGGAAGCGGCGGAGCGGGCGCCGGCGGGGGAACGAGCGGTGCGGCCTCTGGCTCGGGGTCTGGCACCACCGATCCGGCCTCGCTGCCGCCTGGCGACGCGCAGCTCATCGCCATCATCGTGGAGCAGCTCAAGAGCCGCGGCCTGTTCGACGGCTTCCGCCGGGACTGCTTGGCCGACGTGGACACTAAGGTAATGCCGCCGAACTGGGCGACCCGGCTCCCAGGCAGTCCCTGCGGATCGCTGGAGAGGCAGGGCGGCCTTCCAGGCCGGAGCTGTAGATACCGTCCCCGCGGCCCAGCTACATCTGGGCGCAGGGACATCCGCATCCTTTCCCCACGGTGTCCCGCACTCGGAGCTTGGGGAGGCCGGCCCGAGCGGCCTACAACAGCAGCACTGCTGTCTCGCTCCGTGGGGTTTCATGCCCCAGCTGCAACCAGCATCTGTCGGACAGGCTGCTCTAGACGTGGTCCTGGGTTGAAACAATAGCTGTGTCTCAGAGGAGAAAGAAGCCAGAGAACTGAGACTTCCATTTTCTAGCCCACAATTTATTGGGAAACCTGTTTCCCATATGAACACTGTTGCTCTTGAGCATAATTTCCCCGTTTCCAAAGCCAACATTTAATCTTTCTCTCTTGAGTAGATATTCTTAGCCTATTGTGGGAAACTCTTAGGTCATCTGCACAGAGCCAACCATAGGTCAGAGAAGCTTTGTTAGGGTAGATATATGCTGTATAGGGCAGACACTCACATACATTGCCAACCTTTTCATTCATCAACCTATATGCTTATCGAAATTCAGAATAGAAGTGTTGCCATCCCATTTTACTTTCCTTGCATGATAGCAGAATCTGAATGGTCCTGTGTGTTTGGCAGTTCAGTTCCTGTTCTGTGGAATTAGTTTTCCATTGATAAAAGCTACAAAATTCTTATCTCTGTGTTGGTGTCACAGAAGCTAACATTTTTTTTGTTGTTGTTAGTGACAGTATTATATCGCCAGTTTCGTATAAATTCTGGGATGGAGTGTTTCCAGACAGCAAGAACTCTGCTTAAACAACTCTTATCTGCACAGGCTTTTTACGTTTCAATAAGGAATCCTGTGAGCAGACAACAATTTAAATACCAATCTATTCAGCTATTTAAATTATTTTCGCTGAACACTGGCTGACTCTTCTTTACAATTACCAATTGTGTGCTTAGATAAAACAAATTTACTTTTGTTCAGAAAGTAAAAGAATGGAGATCACAGACAACAAAACAGTATTGTGTGTGACAAAAGATGCCCTGTGAAGGACTATGGTAGAGGATTGCTCTGAGATCTTTCAGCTGCTTAACCAGATTTTTTTTTATTATTATTTTTTAGCCAGCCTATCAAAACTTGAGGCAGAAAGTAGACAACTTTGTATCAACCCACCTGGACAAACAGGAATGGAATCCAGCAATGAACAAAAACCAGTTACGAAATGGGCTAAGGCAGAGTGTGATTCAGTAAGTAAAATAACAATAATGCTGTTTGATAAGTAATATGTAGCTGTTGCCACCTAAATCAAATAAGAATTTTCAGAATTACATTTTTCACAGCACTTGCTGTTGTGCTTCCCTGAATTTCATCACAATAGAGGATGCAGCCTAAAGTCTCATTAAAATGCTTACGTTACTGCTTTACACGAAATTTGAATTTTCATGAGGCGAGCAGCAGGGCAAAGTGCACATATTTGGTATCTGCCAACTTTTCACTTCAGCTAACCACCACTGTGTCTGCTAGCAAACCTGTACCTGCTGTACTGAACTGAATGACCTTGATCTTTATCTTCAGAACAGGGAAGAGCCTACAGCAAGAAAAAAAGTCCTGAAGATGCCAAAAGATGTTTAAACAGACTCTGACCACTAGCAGGCAGTAAGCACACTGGGCTAGTCCCATTTCATGCTGCAGAAGGCAGCTCTTGTAGAGCTATTTAAAATACTACATTTCCAGCGTGAAAGGAAAGCCAGCTTAAACTGTGCTGCCTAGAGACCTAAGTTTAGTATCTCGTGCTGCTAATGCATAGCAATCTGAAGAAAGAGCCTTAGTTTGTTTGATAAAAAGTTGAGGATAAAAAACATTCTAGTAAAAGTTGTGGGGAGAAGGGCAGTAGTGAACTTGATAATAGCATTTATGCTTATAACGAAAGATACTAAAGTGTCTTGTACACAGGAATTATTTCAGAGCACTGGGTCGAACCTGTAAATCGTTAGTATATAATATTATTTTGTTTAATCTGTAATTGGATCAGGGGGTGTTGGCTGCAGGTAATAGAATTTATTGTCTTTGCTTTGAGCCTTTGAGACATGTCGTCACTTAATGCACTTTTTTTTTTCGTGTTACTGTACCAGGAGAGTGAAGCAGACAATTCACAAATGTAATCCCAGAGTCTGTAAGAAGAATGCAAGCAGCTCTCTGTTAGCAGATTGTTAATGTAACGATTGAACACAGCACTAAGGAGTTTGGAGAGTCCTTGTTGCTCCAGTAGCTGGAGCACCTACAGATGCATATGCCCTTTGTTGCAGGCCAGTGTAGGTGGGCTGTTACCTGAAGGTGAGGTGATGTGCCATCACCCACTTGCTCACCAGCATTCACAGCCTTACGAGCCTTGTGGCTTCTTCTCCAAGCGCCAGGCAATGTCTCCCATTTCCTGTCCCCTGCTCCCTAGCAGACATGACTTAAGCCTGCTAGACAGCCTGTGCCCCACAATCCAAGAGTCTGACACAGCCCCTGAAGTAATAAGTCACTTCAATTACTAGTGTTCAGTTCCAGAAACTTTGCTGTGTGCTACATGTGCTTGTTTTTCTAATTAATACCCATCTGTCTAGACTTAACAGTTATAAGGAGTGAGTGACAGTAATGTTATTAGGGGGCAGGCTGCTTCTCCCTCCAGTCAGCCAAGAAAGAGACTGTTCTCACCTGCCCTTCTCCTCAGAATAGCTTGCTTCCCTTGTTTGTGCCAAAATGTGTTTGTTTGCTCTCACGTTGGCCTCCTTTCCACATGGCCCCTATTAAAGTGGCTCTTGTCCAACATGTCATTTAAGTACCTGGGAGACCAGATGTCAGCTGTTAATTCTGTAGGGAAAAGTGAGAAGGGGTGGGGGGAAATAGGTGATTGAAACAACTCCCTGTTAAGGATCTACTGAGTGGCCTGCAGTTCTCACCATGTTAATGCTAATTGCAGTTGACAGGAGGGCTCTGGAGAGTTACTAGAGGAGATTGGGAAGAAGTTTTTCAGAGGAGCTGAATGACTCCTTTGTCTCTGTTCAAGGTCAGGAATGCTGGAAGCTGGAGTGGACAGAATTATTTCTCAGGTGGTGGATCCAAAACTAAACCACATCTTCAGGCCCCAGATAGAGAGGGCGATTCATGAATTTTTGGCTGCACAAAAGAAAGAGGAAAATGTGCCAGCTCCTCCTCCTCCAGAGCCTGAGAATAAGGATCCTCCTGCTCCATCTCAGGATGCCTCCTAAAGGTCTTGTATCTCTGCACTTACTACTTGTGTTTTGTATGGGCCTCATCTCTGTAGATTGTTTGATGCAAGATAGAGAAGATGTTGTTTTTCCTGGCTTTACAGGGAAGACACTTTGATCATCAGCATATTGTCAATGTCAGACAGTCATCTGAGCTGCTTCCACTTAAGTGTCTACTGAAAATATATTAGGACTGAAGACATGGGTATGATGTAGAAATGGCTATCAAGTAGCACTGTGCCAGTGCTAGTTTTAGACCAGGCCAAAAGGCCTTTTATTCCAGTAAAAGCTTATCAAGCAGTGGCTGACGTGACATTGGCTGGACAGCTTTCAGAACAATATCAAATGGATTAAAAATATATATCCTTTACTGAAACCCAGCTGAAAGTAGAGTGATGACAAGGTATTGTGCTTTAGCATTGAAAGTTTCAGATAGCTCTTCTTTAGAGCATAGACTGGAGCGTTGAATTGTTAGTGACTGAAATACTCACTGCTGGAGTAAGGGTAATGTCTCTGAGTGAATGATTGTTCATTTCAAATTGACTGGTTTAAATAGAGCAACCTATATCTTTGCAGCTGAAAGGACTGAGGGTGCCTTTGTTGCAAACAAGTTCATTCTGGCTTTTGTGATTAAAATAACTCAAGAGGCCTCAGGGGGCTATAATTGCTACTCTGTCTTAACACAGATGACTGTGCACCCCTCCCTGCTCAGGCCGTGTATTTTAACGTTGATTTGAATATTGAGGCCTGTGTGCACGTTTTAGAGGAGGCAAACAATCTTGGCTGGAAAATTTCAATCTGCAATTGTGTTGAGGAACTTAAAACCATACTGCATGAAAGGAAGTTAATTGTGAATTGTTCTATCTGCTGGGGCTTTCTGAAAGCTAATCTATTAAGAGGGAACAACCTACAACAGCTGTTGTTACATGTGGAATGATTAGAGCAGCTAGCATGGTTTTTAACCTAATAATTGAAGTTAAAAGTGCTTGTAGTATCATCCTGAGTTATTTAGTTATCTGTGATTTACAGCCTTAATGCCTTGATCTTTGCATTTGTCTGATTGAAGTAGTTTAAAGTCCATTACTATCTGCAGTTAAGTGCTGCTGTTAATGAATATATTCTAATCTATTCTAATGTATTCCCCATTCAAGGGCATTTACACATGAAGGTGCCATCCTCTAAACTCTGGTTTTGGTTTTTTTTTTTGCAGAGTTCCTGATACTGAGCAGCTGCAGTTGCAAAATGTGTCCTGTTAGATTGGCAATGGATCGCTTGTTCCATTTGGTGCAGGATTGCTGTCTGCCAAAGATGATTAACCTTTACCAGACCTGTGGGAAGGCACTGAAATCAGTGAAATTCAGAGGCACCTGGAGTTCTGTGTGTGGAGCGACAGCCAAAGCATGAAGATATTTTTGCTATTAACTGCAGTCCAGTGAGCAGCACATGTTCCTGTTAAGTCATGCCTTCAGGCAAGGGAGCTGGCTCTTGGCTGTTGCGAGTGGGGAGGTGGTTTGAGATGGTACTAGCTTGGGAGCAGGAAAAAAAAGAAAGGTGTTTTGGGGGGTGGGGTAGTCTCTTTGAAACCAAGTAAGAGCTGTCAGATTTTCTTTGATGTAAGCCAGATGAGAGGAAGCATCACACACTGCTGCATAGTGCAGCACTGAGTAGTAGGTGCCAGGTCGGGTATAACTCATTGCACTGCCTGCTTTAGAAAAGACATTTCCTGTTTAAAACTGGAAAGAACACTTCAGGATCTAGGTAGGTTCTGTTGCATTGCAGGAGAATGTTTACAGTTGGCTATGACTATAGCTGATTTAATTCTTAATTCCCAGGTAACTGGGAAGCAAAGGGCACCAGAGTAGGTGATGAGTTTGAAACTTCTCTTTCAATTTGAAAGACTTTTCTTTCCCATATAATTTCTCAGGTGCCTAGTGGAAACTGTCCTATGCTTTCAGCTTGAATGCATGCAGTGTCCTCTGGATGACAGTCAAGTAGAGAATGTGATCAAATATTCCATCAGCAAATGTCCATACTTTTTGCAATAAAAGACTTTGAAAAGCATCTCTGACCCCTAGCGTTTTCGTATTGTATTTTTTCCTTAAGGCAAAACTACTTTTAAGGAAATTCTAGAGTCCTGATTGCAGGAACTCTAATGGAAGTGTGACAGTTCATAGAATAACCCAGGTCTGACAACATGGGGTTGTTAGTAAAAAAATAATATGGAATAAGATGGATATTTGTTAGCTTCTCCATATAAGGTCTCTCAAAAATCTGAAGTATCAGAGAACCGAACTGGCCTTACCTCATATCATTTATGAGCTATAAATCCTGAAGTCTGGTGCTAGTGATGATGTACTACATACTTCAACTATTCTACCCATAGGCCTTGTATGTGAACAGATGCAGTTCCAGCTATACTCTGTACCCTTGTTAATCTAGGTAATTTGCAGGGAACTTTAATGCTGTGGTTTAATTTTGTAGCTAACTTCCTTTGCTTAGTACCTGCTCTCAACACAGTTACATACAGACACAAAGATGACAGAACATCTGATACTTCAAACCCTTCACAAAAGAGCTCTATGAACTTCACTGCAGTGAGCTTGCACATCCACAGTGCTGCATAGTGCTGCTGGTACACAGTTCTTCTGTCAGTGTTTTTATTTCATTTAAGAGTGTTCCTCTCAGAATAGGAACTTAAATGTCTGTACATTTTAGCAGTAACCACAACTTTCCTGATCTGATCTGGAAAAAAAAAAAATCTGTATTTTAGGATAATCTGGTTGTGTGGCTTGACTTAACTGTTCTATCATCTGGTTCCTGCTATAAAGCAAGGGAAGGGGTATGTGAGGAAAGGGCTCTCTGCCTGTTGATTTGGTGGTTAAAGACTGCTCTCCAAATCAGTAGTAGGTGTTTTCTCTTAAGGGCTGCTTTTGGCAGGAAAAGATCTGTCTTTTACCTCCTGGTAGGATGTCTCAACCACTTTTTTGAAACTGAGCCATTCATGCAGGAAAGTAAAAAGAGTTCAAGAGTTTGGGAAGAGAGCAAGTGAAAAGGATTCTAACCCTGCTTAGATGAATTCTGGAATACAGCAGTAGAAGCTAGGGAGCAGGGATGCAATTTCAGTTTAAAAAAAATTAGTAAGTAGATCTGAATTTATGGCAGTGAGGAAGGAATCTGAACTCATATTTCCTACCTCTAACAAGTGCTCTAACAGATGACTGAAGAATAATAGAATCAGTCAATATGGTTTTTGAAAGGTTTTGCCATTGTTCTGTCTCTGAATGTGGTGCTGTGTTAAACTGAACACTAATGCTGTGCCACTGCTGTGCAGGGCTATGCCTTTAAGCTGCTCGCAGCCTAGGCACAGTTCCTGATTGTAGTAACTGGGGGCTTTTGGATCAGAAGTGAGGCACCTACTGAGATTAGGCAGACAAGCCATGTTTGGGATCATAGTCTTTAATGTTTGTACTCTAATGGCCTTGCTTTAGATCAGAGCCTTGGAAGTAACAAGTTTTGGAAACATGCCTTACATCTATTGTGGCCACCAAGACCTTAGGAAGGCATGGCAGGGTAATGCCCTTTGATGATACACATTTATCCCTGGCAACTGATAGAAACATGATTCCATCCCTCATAACTCAATTATATTGTAGAAATCTTCACATCAGAATGAAAGAACAAGTTTGTGCTCACTGCACAAGTGAAACTTCCTTTGTGTAATAGGAAGTGGGACTAAAGCAAGCAGGTGAAGCAGTTCACATCACTAGGCTGGGTATGCTAAATACAATCTGAAGAGCCTGGTGAGGTGGGCTGATCTAAGACACTTGAGTAATTCAAGAAGCAATTACATGTCTTTCTAGAGCTGACTGGGCAGGACCCTGCATTTGGAGGGTGAGTCAGAGTGAATCAAACAGGCCTTCTCTTGATCTGAGTCCTGCTCACGTTCAAGCCAACTGTTCCTGTTTCCTGGCCACTCATTTAGTACCTCTAATACGCTTTCTCAGATTAATTCCTTCATACTTTCAATATATTTCAAGAGGTTGCATCTTTTTTTTTTTCTTCTTTTTTTTTTTCTTTTTTTTAATCAAATATAATGTGAAGGAGCACTTAAAGGTTTCCTGCCTCCTTGGCTTTACTTGTCCCAGCCCTGTGCATTTGCTTCTACACAAGAGATCACCTGCAGTTTGAAGAAAACATGCAGAGAGTTTGAGCTGCCCTCATCAACTATTTTACTGACTAGTGTCTAGTCCATTGGCCACCAGACACTGACTCAAGTAGATTTCACCAAAAGAAGCTGCCTAAGCCAGCCAGTATTTTCCAGTGAGCATTCTTACATTTGTAACCACATCTCATCCTAGATGAGCACTATGTCTCTGTCTGGTAGGGCTGAACCCGAACCAAGTCTCCAGATCAGTCCCTGAGTAACTGCAAGCATGTTTCTTAGACCAGACCCTTGTAACTAAACACCTACATTTGAACATGGCTGGTGAAGGGAAAACATCCAAATGGGAAAGAATATGAGAAGTTCTCTCATCTTTGGTTCTTTTACTCATTGATACTCAGGCCTTACTCATCCCTTAAGTGCACCCACATGGAAATACAGCTCCAAGATTAAAATTTATTACAAAATTCAGAACAAGCCCAGTTTTGAGTCTTGGTACCCACTGAACTAGACACACAGATTCCCAGTCTACAGGTCAGGCAGCAAAACCTCTCTCTGGGAAAGGGGAATAATCATAACTGTCTGAAGTCCAGTCCAAACCACAAGTCTGGCTCCCTGGCACAGAGAATGATCGAACTTGGGCCCCTGTCAGGACAGTGTGTCAAACCATGCCCTGCACCAAACAGCAAGCTAATCATTGCCAAAGTGCTCGAATCCATGTTGGAATCAACACAAGGGTCTTGAACCCAAACCACATCCAGCTCTACTTTTAGGACAAGCGTGACTGGTTTTAACGAGGCACAGCCAATATGCCTGGAAGAGAGAGATTTCAATACATCATTTTGATTTGGGCCAGAAGAGGGGACACTGGGAGGGTTAGAAATCATAACAGGAACATTTAATGGAGCATTTTACTCTTCACCACATGAATAAGATGAGCAAGAGCAGCGCCCACTGCCACAACGCTGCTCATATGATACTTGCTTCAAGAACACCACTGCTCCATGCCATGGGCATCACTGGGTAGCAGATGAGTTTTCCAGGAGCACCTTCTTTTTCACCTTACAGGGGAGTATAGCTGCAGCCACTCCCATCCTCCTCTCATGTTCCCAGCTCATGTTCCCTATTTCTCATGTTCCCAGCTCAAACTCAGAAGGGGCTGGAGCACTTTTAACTCTTTCACAAGTATTTTCCTGTTTATACTGCAACGATGTATTTTACCAGCTTCCTTAAAGAGAGGTCAGCTTAACTCCATGCGAGCAGTCAGAGCTCCCTGTATCTACAACCACCAAAGGTTACAAGTGCAGGGACTGCCTGCTCGCTTGCCTCCCTCACCCAAGAGCTTGTGTAGTGCAGCCATTCTAAATCTGGCCATAAGAGGGAGATAAACTATTGCTTCATTTCTCAATCTTGATGTCTCCTTACAGAAGTTGAGCTTATACAGGACTCAGAAGGCTTTGCTGACTCCTAAGTGAATCAGCTGAGCAAGGTGTGGAGACAGTTCTCACAGTGTTTCCATGAACTCTGGCTGTACTTGCCCAATGCAAATCCCACAGCAGATACTGTCATTTCTCAAGAGGTTTAAGGTTTAATAGTAGGAAACAAGTATCAATCAGGATTATGGAGAGTTTGAGGAGAAACATGACCAGCCCAAGTGATCAGGGATGAAAACAAAGATTTAGGATGTGAAACTGTGGATTCTGGCCTAACCAAATCCACTGATTTGGGCCACTGAAAAAAGTTGAGGCTGAAACACTGGCAGTAGTGCCTAGGGCTCCAGATGGCAGTGCCATGAGATTGTATCAGGGCTATAGGTTTAGTTCTTGCATTTTTGTGATTCAGGTGCTGAGCCCACGTCAGTGCCAAGTAATTCTTGGGAACATGACTGGGCAGTAACCAGCCCAGCAATAACTGCCCTTGTCTAGACACCAGCAGAAGCCATGGCACAGAGGAATATGCTACCTCAGCTGTCAGTCTGGGAGCTGGCTCCACTAAAAATTCCCTCAAGCACCGGCACAAGCCCAAGGAAAGGAACCATAGCAAAATGCAACAAGTTCAACCCACCTGTACAAGCTGAAGAAGTGTGAGGACCTTGCGTTTCACTGATTTAATCTTGCTGACTCCTACAAGGAAGCTCATGCCTTTTGCACCAGCATCATTACAACAGATACCTGTTCACTTAGAAAAGTAGACAAGAAAATCCCTGAACCATTCATCTCAGATCTTGGCCCTACAAAGAATTCGCACAGGGACAGACAGCTGCAGTCTGCTTTGCAGAGTTGGGGCCTATAGGAAGTCCAAGCAACTCCATACAGTAACTGCATCCATTTTGGAAGGGATTTGCAACAGAAATAGAAAACCAGGACATCCATGAGTTTCATATTTCACTGCAGCTCTGCAAAAGGGAGATAAAATAATCCTGCTTCAGAGAGCGCTCATAAAATTTCATATTCTCTACAAGGGGGCAGCACAACTGAAGCAAAGGGGAAAAAAAAGAAAATTCAGCCATAACTCCCTTCCCATCCTAACCTCTCACTAGGGGAAAAGCCACAGTGCTTCACCAGCTATCTCCAACTCCGCCTGAATTTCCACTTCATGAAGGGGAGCCTGGACTTGGCCACAAACCAAAGCAAAATCTCACCTTTCCCAAAACGGTGCAGACAAGTGAGATTTGGCAGCTCCTTGCCCCACAGACATATACTTAACAATTCCAGTTCCCCAAAACATCCCACCCCGTTTCTCCAAGGATGTCATGAAGGTGCAAGGGGTGGGGAGTGTCCCAGCTGGTTGTGGGGACGGATTCCTGTTCCCTTTTTACGCAGGAGAAAGCCCGGTGGGTGCTTTCCATGGGAGTAGCAGGAAGGCACCGGGGCAGTCGGCAGCAGCTTTACATCAGCCTCCCCGACCCCTGTCGCTGTCGAGAGCCACAGGGGTCAGGCAGACACCCGCTCCAGCTCCGAGCTGCCCGGGGAGGGGGTTGCTGAGGCAACAGCAGGCTTTCTTTAGCCGCTATTTAACTCATCTCGCCCTCCTCCCCCCGCCCGCCACTGCCGACGTGCGCGGCTGAGGGTACAGCTCTTATTAGGGTGGGATTTTGCAGCCGCTGGATTTATGGGATGCTCCCGACAGCCTGCCCTTGCCGCTGGCCCCGGGGACAGCGGCTCCACAAAGCTCCCGGGCAGATAGTAGCTTCCCCAGCCTGCAGGTTACCCTCTGCAAAGGGCAGGACGAATGGGTGAAAAAGAGGTTTTGCGAAAAACCCAATCCTGAGGCATCACTCAAGACTGGAGTTTTTCGGGGCGGGGTGTGGGGGTATTTGGTTAGGGCTTTTGGGGTTTCTTTTTTTCTGTTTGGGTGAGGGGTTTTGGTTGGTTTGCTGGTTGTTCTGTGGTTTAGGGGGGGGTTGTGTTTGGTTTGGTTGTTGGTTTGTATTTTTTGTGGGTTTTTTGGTTTTTTTTAAATTTTTGGGGGGGGCTTTGTTGGAGTTTTGTTGATTTGTTTGTTTTGACTGGGTTTGGGGGGATTATCATGGGGTTGTTTTTTTTTTTGGTTGGTTGGGGTTTTTGTTTTGGGGGAGCATGCAATCAAGTTTTCTGAATGCAACAAAATTCCATCCTCAAGATGCTGCAATCTGGCACTACCCTCACTGCTAAGGACAAGAAAGAGCTGAAACAGAATCAGTTACCCCAAAGCACAACTTTGCCTAAAGCTGTGGTGGGTTTTTTTGGGTGGGAAGTGTAACATTTATCTGGTTAGGAGACTTGCAGACCTTCAAATCCAATTTTCTTACTGATCATATATTCTTGGAAGCTGTTCCCCTCCAAATAAAACAGAAAAAGAAGAGGAGGTTTGGTGGGTAAACCTTGCCCCGGTCCCTTTCAGTTAAAGCTGTTTTGGGTTTTTTTTAGATTTTATATCAAGGAAGGTTTTGCTGTCAGGGTTTCAAGGGTGGCACCACGGCTGGCATGCAGACCCCATAAAGGGGCAACACACACATCCCTACTAAAGCCTTGCTGCCTTGCAGAGCTGCCTGAAGTGAGTTACAGTGGGAATTTGTGCATGAAAACCCAGGAAGCATGCGAATGAAGTTCTGCCATGTGTGGAAAAGCCATCTTCATGCCACGGGGCTAGCAAGTCTGCACCACTGCAAAGCACACATTGAAGCCTATATGAAGCCCCAGAGAGCACCCATATATAAAGAGGCAATTGATTTCTTGGCCAGTATTGCAGGCACAAGAACTTCAGGGAAACATGCATCTGGGTATGTTTTCAATTAAATTTAGATCCCTCTGCAGTTTGTCAATCCCTAGTGAATGGATATTTGAAAGGAGTGCTCACTATCCCAAGGTCAAGGAACTTGCCCAAGCTCATAGTAAAGAAAAGTTGCCCTGTAGGACTTTCTGAACAAGATTATTCCAGGTCTACAAACAAATCAGCATTTTAGAATCATAGAATGGTTTAGGTTGGAAGAGACCTCAAAGATCATCCAGTTCCAACCCCTTGCCATAGGCAGGGACACCCCCCACTAAATCAGGACGCTCAAGACCTCATCCAGCCTGGCCTTGACCACCTCCAGGGTGCTTTGATTATTGTCATCTCATCACTAAGAAGCATTCATGAGATGACTAGCTGCCTTTGGTCTTACCAGAACATACTAAAAAAAAAAAAAAAACCCAGTCTGTCCCTCTCAAGCTCAGCTCCCTCATCTGTTATGCCTGGATTAAAAAACCTCTCCCAGGCTTTACTCTGGAGCCTTCAGGATCTAGAAGAAAGCAGCTCTGAGAAGCAGCAGAAGGACAGATGACAGAACTGCTTCTATGGGTTTGGATCTACCTGTGATGAGTAATTTGTAATTTTTGTAGATGTAATAGGTATGCCATCCCTTACTTCTGCGAGAGCTTTCTATTTGACTGCAGAGAGTGAAATCAAAGGGTTACTACTAGGCTGAAGTGAAGGCAGAGCTCAGCTACCAGCCTGCAGGACAGAGTCACTGGGAGTTTCTGGAAGATCAATAGAAAATATTCACAAGCAAACCAACAGTTCAGTGTTCTGCAAGAGTTAACCCAAGGCAGTTGCAATGAGAAAGCCCATCCAAGAGAAATAGAGGCATGGAAATAATGTTTGTTGGGACTGCAAAAGGGTTCCAGAAGAAACACATTTATGAGATACTGGCTCATAATAGTAATTACATTGCTCTCGCTGAAGTGCAGGTGATGGACAGCAAAGAAAGGGTGAAAACCCAAGACTTTAATCAGAAATAACAGGAGAGCCTTTTCCCAGTTTCAGTGAAGGGAAGAGAGCCTGAACAGGCACAGATACCTTTAAATAAGGTTCTACAGCAAAAAGTCTGAGGACTAGGAGGAGGAGGAGACTGCCTCTGCTGCAGCAGCACCTTCACTGTGACCAGTCTGGTCACATCTAGCACTTTCCATCAGCATTTGTCTTGCTCTGCAAAATAACACATATTCATACTGCTGACACTGTATCATCCTGAAGATCTGAATTTTATTTGTACAAAAAATCAGAGGCAAACCTAAGTGGCAATAAAGAATCAGAAGGTCTTAAACACTCTAGGAATCCTGAGCATTTTATTAGGTGAACTAGCAATTCTGCAGCAAAAATAGCTTTGGGTTTTGCCGTTCAATCTTACTTTTCCACATTGCTTTCAGCTTTCAAGATGTTAAAGAGTTCACCCTGCAATGCGCTTTGGGCTGCAGGCAGGGAATAAGTTTGTAAAACATGATGTGCCACTTCTGCAGAATATGGGAGTCCTTTCCATCAGCCATACTCTCCCATTTCTGGCAGGAGATGGTAATAGGCATAAAAGAAGAACAGAATCAAACTAATGGGACTTTAAACAATCAGAAAGCAAATTGTGACAGCAATTATGACAGCTCAGTGCTTGGCAACACCTTCACCTTTCCCAGATGTCAGAGGATAAGCTATTTTTACTGGGGAAAAAAAGATGACAGAAAGAAGGGCTTATTTGGACATCTGCAGCAGAAGTGAATTTAAAGTGATCTGAGCTTTGAAAATGGAGTTTGGAGGCAAGTCATTAAGTGTTCTTTTTCTGGAAGAGGGGACAGGACACTTCATGCAGGATTAGGCTCTTCACTGGAATGCCTGTCAGTAACATTTAAATATGTGCAAGATTTGCCTTTTTCACTCTCTGGACATAGACATTAATTAGATTTAATTTTAGATTTTTTAGACAAGAAGAAAGTGGCACCTCCTACTTTTGGACACATCAGGGCTCCCTTTTTTCTAGAGCTCTAGAATTTTAGACTGACTTGGGTTGGAAGGGACCTTAAAGACCATACAGTACAACCCCCCTGCAATGGGCAGAGACATCTTTCACACTGTGCAAAGCTCCATCCAAAATGATTTTTAACCCTTCCAGTAATGGGGCATCCACAGGTTCTCTGAACTATCTGTTCCAGTATATCACCATCACTAAAAATCAGAAACCAATTTTTCCTTATATCTAGTCTAAAACTGCCCTCTTTCAGTGTGAAAGTTTTGTCCCTTATCCTACTGCTAAAGAATCTGTTAAAAAGTCTTCCCCCATCTTTCTCACAGCCTCCCTGTATAAGCACTGAAAGGCCACGATGAGGTTTGCCCAGAGCCTTCTCTCCTCCAGGCTGAACAGCCCCAACTTTCTCAGCCTGTCCTTGTAGGTACCTCCAGGGGTAGTAACACCACCACTTCCTGGCCAGCCTTTTCCAGCCTTTTAGTGAAGAAATTTTTTCATTATATCCAATCTAAATCTCCCCTGGCACAACTTGAGGCCATTTCCTCTTGTCCTATTGCCTGTTACATGGGAGAAAAGATTGACCTCCACCTCACAAACTATTCCCCAAACCACAACATTATTTTGCTGTTCCACTGTCCTTCCCCTTGCTCTCAGCACTAACCTAAGTCCAGCTCAGGTTTATTCATCCATCAGCTCCATCATTCCTGCTCAAGCTCTGTGTTCTGTCACGACTTGAAGCTCTGTTCTCCCTCAGCATCTGCTGAGTGCACCAGGTCCATTAGGGCAGGAGCACATCAGCTCCACATGGCAGAAGCACTTGAACATCCATTGCAATATTGAGTTTCACCAGGCAGTCTTCAGTTATGTGACCCTGTAGATTTGACCTGATGTCAGAGAGGGCCTTGGGCTATTGAGATATTCCCCTGGGGCACCCTGCCCTTTCTACCAAAGATACCTGATCCAGCAACAGGAAAGAGTGAGAATTTTCAGCTGTCCCCATTCACTATGAAACAGTCTGTGCTCCATATGCCAATGTAAGATGTCCCTTAGCTACTTGCTTTCTCCTTTTTTCCTCTCTAGGTACTAGTCTTCCACTAATTCCTACTAATAGCCAAGTAAGGCACTGTAATGAAGTTCTTACAAACACAACTGTTTTTTTTCCTTCTTGATAGCACCTTTTACAGCCAACACCCCAGATGGGCTCCAGACTTGCAAGGTGCTAAGCAGCTGATAAGCATGACCCGAACCAAAACCAAGGCCAAAGGCAGAATCAGACTGCACCTGTCGGATTTTCTTCATCCTTCACTAAAATCCAGGCGCCTCTGGTAGCAGATAAGAGCAGATATCTAATACGAAGAAACCAAAACACTTTAGGATGGAGTGTTAACAAAAATTGTAACAGCATGGATTTAAAAGGAAAAAGACCTGAAAAGAGCAGTGGCTCAACACATGCAAAATGTGGGATCTTCATTGATTTGCCTGTGCCCTCCTAAGATCTATCCAGTGTCCTGCAAAGAATTATGTGAACTGCATGTGAAACAGGGAGATTATTCCTGATACCAAATCTCACAGGAGCTGGTCCCTCACTCCCATATCTGTTATCTTTGTGTTTTTTAACTCTGCTGACCACAAAAGCTGAAGCCCAGAACTCCACTGGCCTTTTGTGTAGATAAAATACTTTCTATTTTCTTTTCCTGCCATCTACTCTTTTCAAGCAGGGGGTTCTTTTTAATGACCAAAGTGTCTTGAAAATAAAGAACAGTCTCTGAGTTTAGAGTTATTACTATATTATTTAAATATCAGCATAGAAAATTAGATTAGTCTTTTTAGGCTTCAGCAACTCACAGGTGAAAAATACTCTGAGAGGTTTTGCAGATGACAAAACAGGCCTGGCTTCTGCAAGAAGCCACCCTTGAATGGGCTTTTGGCTCTAAATTATATATATCCATGGATATTTCATGGCTTGTCTACTGTGAGTCCACTGTGCAGGGGCACATCTTGGTCAAAGTGGCTGCTACTGAGCTACGGATGTAGATGATCCAAACATTCACATGTTGCTGATAGAAAAGTAATTTTTTTTTTTTTGCCTTTGCAATAGTGTGGGTGAAAGTGTCAGCTAGCAGTTGTTTGCTCTGGTGCACTTGTCCACATAGTATCTACAAACTGTGCTTCATTGGGCTAGAAGTATACAAAAGGAAAGCACAACCTCAACATTGAGGATGGAGTTAAGCTCTCCTCTGTTCTCATTCTAGCTCCAGCTGGGATGCCATGCTTGACTTGGAGCAACAATTTTAACCTTTCTGCATCCTTTACCCCGGTTTACAAGGCAGGTGAGGCAACAACCTTCACCCAAACTGGCTTTTTTGAGAACTAAGGTTTGAAAATTGTTCTGAAGATTAAAACACAGCCCCAACACGCATCCAAAAACATTACAATTGCTTAAAACTGAATGGAGACTAAGTACAGTCACAGAGGCATTTGGGAAGTCCAGACAATGATCAACATCAATTGAGGCTGCTTCTAAGGCAGACGTCTAAATAAATGCTAATTAAGTAATTTCTGCAAACATCCACAACCAATGGGGTCTGCAGTACTTAAAAGTAGTAACAGCAGCGGGAACAGACTGTCCGTTAAAAAACAAAACAGAACATTGAAAAGCCAAAACTGAAAGCAAGTTTGTGCATTTCAGAGCTCTGAGAAACACTGTACCTCTGAGCCAGACTTTTGTTCAAGTGAAGACTTTTTTTTTCTCTCAGCCCTCCCTTAATTTCACTGCCTTCTTTATCGTTCAGACCTTTCGCTTGCCACATGCCCAGATGCTACAAGAATGGGCATACTGTGGACCTAACTGAAGTCTGCTGGCATCAAAAGGCTCCCATTGACTTTAACAGACATTTAACTAACCTTTTATAAATTACTGAAAGTCAATGGTTAAACAGACAGGCCCTTCTGAGTAGTCAAGAGACTAAAGTAACACCCCCTAAAATTCACTTAACTATACCAACTCCAACCCCTCATGCTTAGGGGGAGGTCTATGTCTGTTTTATCTCATAACCTCCACGCTGAGAGTATTTCAAAGCAAAGAGGAAACAGTTTCTCTCCAAGCCAGGACAACTTCAGTATTTGTGCCCCTATCAACTTTGCTGTGTTTTCTGAGAGTTGAGAGCATCCCAAAGCAGTGCCAACTAGCTGATCCTTGGATCCTGGTCTTAGACCACACTCTGCACAAGAAAGCTTACCTGGAAGGCAGTAGATGATTTTAAGCAACACATAGTGGAGGTTCATTTGAAGTCTATGGCACGCTTTCTGAATCCTGAACCTGCCTTGTTAATACAAGTAACTAATTGACCATCTGGGTCTTCAGAGTTTCTGGAGGTGCTCTGGCGTGCCAGCTCACAGAAGCTTTGCAGCCTGCAGCTCGCTCATGCACCTCGGTCAGTCACATGGAAGTGTTTTGTGACTGCGTAAAGAACATCACTGACGCACACCGCATCTCTGGGGGGTTGAAATGTGACCAAAGTCGTATCTTGTGGGGCACATTGCATGCACATTTGGCCATGTCATCTGCCTGAGAAGTCGCTGCCCTCCTGAAGTCTCCCCTCTGAGCAGGTTGGGGCAATCATCTTTCACTCATCTGGTAACACCTCCTAGCCAGTCACCACTTCCTTCAGCACAGAGCAGTACTGGGCTGACAGGTTTGATGATCAGCAGATGATGTTCATTCAGCCTTGACTCATAAGCCAGCTATCTCCAGGAAATTTTCTATGACTGAAAAGGTGAAATGCTCAGCTCTCTAATGGGACACACAACTACTCCTGACCCCAGGCCATGTCTGAGTTAGGGTCTTTTTTTTTTATATACTTACGTTTTTAAACAAAGTAAAAAACCTGTGATTGCTGAAAATACATAACCTCAAAGAACTTTTTGGAAAGAAAAGAACCCCCAGAATGACTTCATTGAAAAATTTAGAAAAAAAATCTACCAGCCCATCTTACAGTAGCTGGGTACTGTGCTCCGTGTATCTGCCCCTCAGCATTTCTCTGCTGCCAGATCACTCAAGTCCTCTGGCAACTGGAAGAACTAGCAGCAGTTCCAGTGCTCTTTTGGGACTACACCAGTGCCAGGATAGGCCTGGGATCAAGGATCCAAACCCCATTATTTTGCAAGATCTGCAACATATGGTACTAGAAGACCCCCAGTCTGACTGGACTTGTCAGCACTAATTTGGCACTTCAGACAGAAGACAATAATTCCTAGGGTTTGTACTACTCCTTTGCTCTTCCCAAACATCTTTGGCTTGTAAAAAGCAAAGACAAAAAGCCAGGCTCTAGCATGAAAGCCAGACTCTGGGATGAATCAGTGAAGGTCACAATAAAGAAGCAAAACCAAAGCCTGCTGGAGATTTTGCAGGACCAGGACCATCCAGAGTAAGTTTTCTTCTCTTGAAAGTGTTTCTGGTAGCTATGACACTTTGCAAACTGTCCCACACAAGTTTTACTGCCTTTCCCCAAGACCTGAAATTCTGGCCTTAGCTTTTTACACTAGCCCAGCTATAATCTTCTACGAGGTCTAACAGGTACACCACACTTGGCATTTGCCTAAGCAAAAGACATGTCCTAAAAGCAGCACCAGTTCTACCTGGTAAACATCTCTGTGCTTTGGTCAGGCCAGTTCTTAGCCCTATAACTCTGAAGAGTTCAGATCAGCTTTGGTCTTCCCTGTGCTGTGACTTCTGTTGAGTTTCACCACTGCTAGAGGATGCTTCTGTGCCACTAGAATGTTCCCAGTTCAGCAATGTCTCCTGATGGTTTTGAGATCCCCTCTTGTTCTTGCTCTGTCCTGCACCACATGAGAGCCATCAAAACATTTCTCCTTTCCCAGCACAGCCATACCTCTAGATGGCTGTCCAGCATGGTGCATGCAGCAAGAGCCAGCCCAGGCACTATGAGGGGGCTGTAAGGGATCAGGCTAGTATTAGATTTCAGTCTTTCAGACATTCATGTGAAGCAGCTTCTTCCACTTTAACTACTTTGCTTTCAAATTTTTCAACCTCTGGTTCTGACCAGACTGTGACCAATACACAGCTGCAGCTCCTGAATGCAGTGGCTTAGTAAGAAGCTGCATTCATAGCTGAGGTTCACGGACAGAGCTGCACAGCCATATCTTCCCTGCCATCCACAAGATTTCATGCCTGCATCTTCAGCCAAAAAGCTGTAGAACAAGTTTACACTGTCATTACTACACCTCTTCTTGTCATCTAAGCAGTCCTGACTACCAGAGCTATGAGTTGGCAAGTCAGGATGAATTTTTTTTTTATAGTATTTCCATTAAAAAAAAAAAAAAAAAAAGTCCTGCTCAGGCAGTTTGCTTTTGTCTTATCCTACCATACCTCCCTTCCCATCACCCTTCACAGTGCCTCCCCTCGTTTTCCTTCACTGGCTGGAAATTTAGTTATTGTACTGCTTGCTCTTCTGCATCACTACTAGAGAAGGCAAACAAAATTAGGTCTAAAATTTTAGAACTCAAACATGAATAAAACTGACCTCCCAACTCATGTCTCATGATTTGCCTTGTTTCTTCAAACTGCTAAAACCAAAAACCATCAAAACAACTTCTATTACTCTCCACAAAAAGGTCGTAAAGGAAAAAAAAATCACTGAAATGAGGGAACTTCTATAAAAAGGAACAACATTTTGGGGCACAAAAAACAGTCTTTGAAAGGTACTTTTTGTTTTGGTTTAAAAGCAATTTTTCCAATAAAAAAGCCAACACAACATTTCTTCAGTAACCAAGATGCCACCTTTATCAGCCAAAATGGGACAGCAGTCTGGCAAAGGGCATGAACAGATTCAAGTCTGAAGCAGGAGGGGAGATGAAGGGAGGTCTACCCCACCATCCTGTTCCTAACTAGCCAAAAAACTCAGTATGCAGCTCCCATTCCCAGCCCAGCCACTGAGACCCAGAAAGCATCATGCCTGGTGGAGTATCTTGTTGTACCCTTTAGGAAGAAATTTTTCACCATGAAGGTGGTGAAGCACTGGAACAGGTTGTCCTGAAAAACTGTGGACACTCCAATCTTGGAATTGTCAAAGCTAATTAGGATGGGGCCTTGAGCAACCTGAGCTACTAACCAGTGTGATGACATCCTCCAAGGACAGTGATCCAGCAGCTTCCCAGCAGAAATGTGCCACCTGCAGGGACCCTGAGCTCCACTCTCCTTCACAAGCTGGAAATTCTTCCAAATCTGTCCTCACACCTTTCCCCTGGGTTGGGGGAATGGCCAATAGACTATATTCATGCCAAAAGGGCAAAGCATGAGTTTGTGAGCTGTAGCCACAGACTAAATACCCATTTCACAAGCCAACTTTTTTGTGCTGCAGAAAGGAAGCTACCACACCAGAAAGGACTTTTGTCCAGTGAGGCAGGATTCCTCCCTTAGCTGTACACAAGCAGCTTCAATGCCTAAAGATTCAGGTAATAAAACAAAGAGAGAGAACTTGGTTCAGATGTTGCCAGATGTGGCAGCCTCCAAACCTTTCCCTCCCTCACCCAACCACTGCTATTTACTCTGCTGTGTCATCAAGGCAAGCAAGAGGCAAATGTGCAGCAGCGAGCTCTCCCCAGGGGGACAACTCTAAAAGCTCAGCTGTCCTTAACATCATTATGCCAGGATTTGGGAATAGCAAATGTTCTGATAACTATCTGCAGCACCTCCTGTGCTCCACATGGACACTGCTACTGCTGCTGCTCCCATCCACTGCTCAGCTATTCTTGGTGTGTATCTGCAGAGCACAGCAGGCTTCACTCCCTCCATTCTAAGACTGCAGCTCTGCAGCACTAAAGGGACTTGGGGGTGCTGGTGGATGAGAAGCTCAACATGAGTCAGCAGTGTGCACTTGCAGCACAGAAAGCCAACCAG
This sequence comes from Psilopogon haemacephalus, assembly GCA_013396835.1. Lineage (NCBI taxonomy): Eukaryota > Metazoa > Chordata > Aves > Piciformes > Megalaimidae > Psilopogon > Psilopogon haemacephalus. The sequence continues at coordinate 509,692 of VWZI01002219.1, forward strand.
AGCCTGGGCTGCATCAGGAGAAGTGTGGCCAGCAGGTCGAGGGAAGAGATTCTCCCCCTCTACCCCACCCTGGTGAGACCCCACCTGGAGCACTGTATCCAGTTCTGGAGCCCCTATTACAAGAGGGATGTGGACATGCTGAAGTGTGTCCAGAGAAGGGCCACAAGGATGCTCAGAGGGCTGCAGCACCTCTGCTATGAGGACAGACTGAAAGAATTGGGGCTGGTCAGTTTGGAGAAGAGGAGGCTCCCAGGTGACCTTCTTGTGGCCTTCCAGGATCTGAAGGGGGCCTACAGAAAAGCTGGGGAGAGACTTTTTAGGCTATCAGGTAGTGCTAGGACTAGGGCGAATGGACCAAAGCTGGAGATGAGGAGATTCAGATTGGATGTGAGGAGGAAGTTCTTCAGCATGAGAGTGGTGAGAGCCTGGAACGGGTTGCCCAGGGAGGTGGCTGGGGCCACATCCCTGGAGGTGTTTGCAGCCAGGCTGGCTGAGACTGTGGGCAGCCTGATCTAAGGTAGGATGTCCCTGGGCATGGCAGGGGGTTTGGCACTAGATGATCCTCGTGGTCCCTTCTTACCCTGACGGATTCTATGATTCTGTAGACTTCAGGAAACACAATCCAAGGAACTTCTCTTGTGACTTTTCTCTGTATTTTTCACAGTGGGTGAAAAATGGGCCCAGCTTCTCTGGTAGCCCAAGGAAGATCAGTCCAGTTCTGGATAACACAGCACAAAAGCACAGCACATCTCTCATTTCGGGAGCACCGCAGAGCATCAGATGAAGAATACATGCTGTGCTTTCCCAGTACCAACAGAAAGTGGTCACATCTGGTGATAAAAAAGAGATATGCTTGGAAAAGTTCCTGAGCAGAGTCTTTCTGTTTGAGCAAAGCATCCCAGCCTCGCCATCCTGCCATCATCTGTTCTGAACAAACACAGCTTGAGCGAGCGGCAGCGCAAGGTGCCATGCAGCCAGCCCCAGGGTTTGTGTACCTTTGGCAAATTTTAAATTGAGAGCAGCTGCTAGCACACTAGCAGGGATGTTTTACAGCTTGCTGACAATGCCAGATTCTGCAGATATTACAGTCCGTACTCAGTGGCATCTCTGGGGTATTCTGGTTTTACAAGCATTTCCCAACACACCACCAGGAGCACACAAGAACTGCTCACATTTACGCCATCAGGGGTGGTTCGTCCCCTTCCACAGCTGGCCCAGACATGCTCCCTGAACTGCAACCAGCCCATCAGCATGAGCTCAGTGGGGAGGTGCTGGTGTCTGTCCTCGCTGTGGATTTTATAGCTCAGTTCAGGGCACTGGCAGTGCATCTTCAACCAGACCTGGTACTCCCTCTCTTGAGAAGTTATTTGTCTCATCAAGGGACAGCTGGCTCGTTTAGAAAAGGATATTATAATATTCATTTCCCAGCAGAGATGGGAAGCCTCATCAACTGAAGGTTTTTATTTGGATGAGGCTAAATAAATGTAAAATTACAGAGGGGATTAAGACAGATTAAGGGGTGCCTGTTACTCAGAAATGACTGTTGGTGGGCTGGGAATTTTTCCAAGAGGCTAAACATAACCTGACTTGCAACACCATAAAGTGAGTATCTTGTGCTACCATATCACTCTCTGTGTTTGGAGTCAGCAGCTCCAGCCATGGCTTAGAAAACTGCTGCCCAGCCTTCTGTATGCAGGTCTGCATGTGATGACAGCTCCAGCAGCCACAATCAGCTGTCTCTGGAAGTGAGATCTCGTCAGCCCTCCCACCTGGCTGAAGGCTTTCACCCAGAAGCAAGTGAAGACATGCCGCAAACCCTGCTCACTATCAGGTCTGGCACTGCTGTGGACTATCACTTTCAGCAGCTTTACTGCCCACAGGTCCCTGTCATGAATCCACCACCTCTAGGACAGCATCCGATTTCCTTAACAAAAGTTATCATCATTCTGGAAATAAAGCATCACATCCTTTTCTCTGCATGCTGTCACAGCAGCACTGCCACATCTGCCTAAGGGGACGGTGTGCCAGTGCATAAGTACACTTTATCAATACACATTTCCATTCTTTAATCACTTAAACTCATTTCTGGAGGTTTGGCCAGGGGTGTCAGGGCTGTCCTTTCCATTGGGAATAAGATAATGCTACTTTTGCCCATCACAATGCCCAAATATCATATTCCTTGGACCTTATGTGTCAAAGGTGACAGCAAACCATAAAGTGCAAAGACTACACGCACTGCCAGGGAATAACATCTCATTTTAAAACATACTCTCAGCATCTTATTTCCTTTCCCTCCATTTGCTTGAAGATTGTGCAACAGACAACTGCTTAAGAGCAAATAACACATAAACTGCAGTTTCAGACTGCAAGACAGCACTGGATTAGCTCTGGATTGCAGAAATAAAAGGAGACCTTAGTTTATCTTTTGAAAGAATAGGGGGCAAATATTATGCTGTAAAATATCTTGCAGGTCCTGGGACTTCTGGTTGTGTAACAACCAAAACTTCTCTTGAGTCATTATTCCCTCCTCTGGTTAAGTTCTCATTTGTTTTCACACATCTGACATATTAGCTTCCTACATCAGTGGGTAGGAAGATCATACCTGCTTTATAATCCTTTACAATGCTGCTTCTCCTTCTCTCAAATAACTTCTTCCCAAAAAAACCCTTTTAGGTAATCAGAATCTGCCCACGGAACTAAAGAGAATCGCTGTCTCCTGACAATGATGGATTGCCTGTATTTTAGGAATGCTAAAAATATCAGGAGTATATTTACTGAACTGAACAGATCTGAACCTGGAATCCTCCTCTCAATACTGCAGAGGCACATGGTGCCTGTCTTGAAGAGAAACTTAACAATGTGAAGTGAGAATCAGAATAAAGGGCAAATCTTTCTTAGGAGAAACTGAATTATGTCTCATTTGATCCTTTTTCTTACTGGTTTGGATGGCTTCCCACAATTGCTCTGTCTCACACACACATTTCTTTTCCTCTGCTAAACCTCTCAGGCCAGTCCAGACATTTAGATGTCCCTTGAAACAAACACAATTGATTGACCCTCAGCTGTTATGTGCATAAGGGTCATACACAAAGATACATTTACAACATTAACCCTTCTTGCCAAGCACAGGACTTCTTTCAGGACAGGACATGACATCTGCAGATGTTTGCCTTTCCTTCAGTTGTATTAAAACCTTTAGTCTGTGCTTCTTTGCCAAATCAGACTATCCTGTGCTGCAGCTCTGAGCTCCTAGCCAATAACCCTTCTGCAGATTTTGGAGTCATCATATTATGCCAGTGAGAACAAAACTGATGGCTCAAACCTCTGCGTGTCTTGAAGCAGCCTCCTCCGCTCCCATAATCTTCTTAAACCTCCGACCAAAACCTAGTTAGAAGAAAGGAAAGTGCAAGCCTCGTGCCTAAGCTTTGATGAATTTGCTATCCAAAACCTGTGAAGCAAGATCCCAGCATCCTCAAAGGTCTCATCCTGACACTGACAACATTTAAATGCAAGAGTGGAATCCTGCAGAGCACTGGGGGCATGTCTGGAGCATCACAACAAATTGCTCCTTCCTCTGTGCCTTGGTGTGACAAACCAGCATGTCCCATTGTCTGCTGGACCACAGAAATATTTACCCTGACACGCAGTACACTCACTCCATGCTGGCTTTGGAAGTTGTCAGCAAAAGAGAGGAAACCCATGCTAAAAAACAAAGTGATGCCACCCAGTAAGAGAAAATTAACAGTTTCCCCCAGGAGGTGACTCAGAGAGGACCTTACATTGTATAGATAATAGGGAGGAACAAATGGCAAACCATAGTTTTGCCCATTGCATCCATTCCAAGACAGACCAAGCCTTAACACTGGCTCGCATCAACTCTGCTTTGGCACTTGGCAGTAAATGAGAAGCAACCGCAGGAGCACTGTGCTCTTTTCAATGCAGAACTAGATCACTATGTACTGAGGGAACTGTACCACCCATTGCCAGCTAATCCTGCTTCAAGGGCCCTAGTAGGAAGAACCCCTATGAAGTAATGAGAAACTTGTACTAAGCAGGAGGCATGTTTTTGGTTTTGGGTTTTTTTTCCCTAAAGGGGCAGCTATACTCTGAGGAGAAGGAGGAAAACACACATGGGACCGCTAGAAGCTTCATTGCTGCTTGCTTGGTACTTTGAGTCATATTTTCACATTTTTATAATTACCACATAATGTCACACAAACCAGGAGATGTCATCTCTGCATAGAGCCAAATTGAACACAGGCAGACATGGTATGCTCTCTGCAGGGCCAGCCTAGCCACAGCCTGCCCCTTCTGGCTCCATCCCACCAACACCAACTGTGTGCCATTGCACCCCACTACCCCTCCTCGGAAACAGCACAGCACTGCCTGGTACAAAGCTGTTCCTGCCCTCATGACTGCACTCATCGACAGAGGATAAACCCCTCACACTGCATCTAGTGGGTTTAAGTGAGGTGTCAGTGTCTTAGGTGGGTCACAGCCTCTCTTGGATGCTCACCAGCCCTCAGAGTCAGGCTTCCAAGCCAGGCACTGGCGCTCTGAGTATTTATTAACTGAGTCCAGACACAGTCAGCTTCGAGGTGCCCTGTGGGGTTTGGCCAGCACCCTGTCCTCAGGGCACATGCTCATCCTGGCAGGACACCCATAGCCTGCTCCTATGGCTGTTTCCAAGGCGGGGGAGTGCCTCTTCCCAGGACACCAGCTTTGTGAAATCCCCAAGGTGACAATTTTCAGGGATATGGGATAACTTGTTGAACAAACACTTTGCAAAAGGTAAAATACCCTCTCTGTTCCCCTCACCCAGCTATCATAAGAATGCATTGCCATGCAGATCAGCCAGCCAATGCCTGCCATCTCTGCCTTGCTTTCCACTCCCTTTCCGGGCTCCAATCTGCCTTTCCTGACAGTCTGTCCCCAGGGTACCGCTTTGGCCCAGTATTTCCCCGTTCAGGTATCTTCTGTTCTCTAGGCTCCTCCTCACAGTCCCTCTCCCCAGTTCAGACACTTTTCCTGACATGCCTTTTGCTTTGTTGAGCACAGGTCAGCAGCTTCCTTGGTGACCAGTGGTTTAATGAGACAGGACAGGTAAAAGGGGATGTGGACTTCATGGTTGGACTCAAAGATCTCAAAGGTCTTTTTCAACCTGAACGATTCTATGACTTCATAAATCCTGGAAGATTTGCTTGAGGCTCATGACAGAGCATATAGGCTCCAACTAGTCCTCCCCAGTCTAATGAAGCATCCCACTCTTACCCGCTTTGGCTCCAGCATCCTAACATAAGCATGTTCCTATCACCAGGTTCATTCACAGAGCAGTTACAGTTATGTTTTTTCATATTAAAAGGGTGTGGATATGCTTTTCATCCTCACACTTGATCAAGTGAGCAACATTTGCTCTGTTACCAGAATTAGTTGGCTGAAAGTCACCCTGTAAAAGCAAAACCTGCAGCACTATGCAAGTGAGTTTAGCCATGAGTGGCAAAAGGTCACATTGAGACTTTTGCAGCAGATCTTGTTGAGAGGAATAGAAATGAAAGCCAAGGGAGAATTTTCTCCATAACTGCATGAAAATGCCTTTGTTTCTTTAGATCCAAAAGGTTCTGTTCTCCATTCCCACCCTGACCAGACAAAATTACAGTGCCCTAATGCTGTGGGACAAGGGTGAACAAGAAGGAGGAATAAATAATCTCTTTTCCCTCCTATAGGGAGGGAATTATATTACTATTATACAAGTAACCAGCTGCACTGGCGTGGGGGAGGGGGAAGGCTCTTCCAGAAGCACTGCCGTGCTCTGCTGTTACTAGACTAAATATAATATTGAGCTTCTCCATACCAAGCTTCTTTACAGAAAAGCTGCACAACATAAATATATTCCTTCCAAGGCCAAAATCCTTCTAATGCCAACTTTCAGCTCTGAGCAGATGTCAACAGTTGAGCTGCAAAGCTCCCAAGGCACAGGGGGCTTGCACTGGCCAGGTGTCCCCATCTGTGCAGCACAGTCCCTCCACCAGCCCAGGCTGGGGGCAGCTGTGGCAGGCTGCTGGTGTCAGACAGCAGCACACTAATGAACTAAGAAGCACCAGAGGAAATTCCTCACCGTGGAGATGGGAATACAACCACCACAAAAGTCAGAAGCACTTCAGTCACTTAGTGTGAAGCCACAGAGCTGCTGCGTAACCTTGGGTAAGTGCCTTAAAATTTAAGAGGCAGGGTTGAGTAGCACAGAAGGGCTCTGAAGAAATCTGCTCCCTTACTGGCTCTAGCAGGAGTGTCCTTTGTGAGACAGAGGAAGAAAATGTTATTTATTATTAGAGATACAATGGAAAAAGAATTGGAGAAAGCACTGGTAATGTTGATCCTGAGTCTGAAGCAGGGAAAACTTGAGGCTGAGTTAGGATCCTTCTTCCTGCACCATATATGAAATCTCATCGTCCTGGTGAGACCCCACCTGGAGTACTGCGTCCAATTCTGGAGCCCTATTACAAGAGGGATGTGGACATGCTGGAGTGTGTCCAGAGAAGGGCCACAAGGATGCTCAGAGGGCTGCAGCACCTCTGCTATGAGGACAGACTGAAAGAGTTGGAGCTGTTCAGGCTGGAGAAGAGGAGGCTCCCAGGTGACCTTCTTGTGGCCTTCCAGGACCTGAAGGGGGCCTACGGAAAAGCTTTTTAGGCTCTCAGGGAGTGACAGGAATAGGAGGAATGGAGCAAAGCTGGAGATGAGGAGATTCAGATTGGATGTGAAGAGGAAGTTGTTGAGCATGAGAGTGGTGAGAGCCTGGAATGGGTTGCCCAGGGGTGTGGTTGGGGCAACTTCCCTGGAGGTGTTTGCAGCCAGACTGGCTGAGGCTGTGTCCAGCCTGATCTAGGGTAGGGTGTCCCTGGGCATGGCAGGGGGATTGGAACTAGATGATCCTTGTGGTCCCTTCCAACCCTGCCTGATTCTATTATTCTATGATTCTATATAAGAAATTATGAAGATCAGCTTAGGAACTTCTCTGTGTTCCTCAGTTCCATTGACACAGCAACCATCACTTCTTACAAAGTTCTGTGCAGTACTCAGAGACACAGTGTAAACACCAAAGCACCAGTCTCTCAGTTTAGGGGACACATCAGAAGGGGAAGAGCCAGCAGCCTGCGCACCAAACTCTTCTTCGCTGCTTTGGAATCTTGCAGTGTCAGGCAAAATTGGAGCTTTAACTCAACAGCAAAAAAAAACCTCTCACAAAAAACCTCCAAACCCCTCTGCCTGCATCTGAGCTCTGCCTGCATCTGGTGGCTGAGAACACTGCCAAGGCTCTAACCCTGCGATATTAACAGAAAGAGATATTGATGAGTGTCCCTCCGGCAAAGGAAACCAAATGGTGTTTTTTAACTGCAGTGGATTCTTTACAGATTCTCAATTCCGCAGCAAGGCTGTTGCTCCAGACTGGGGTGTAATTGAGATGCATTAGCCACTCACTGAGAAACTTTCCCAGGAACACATGTGCAGAGGCACAGACAGTGCATTCAGACATAAATACATGCTGTACCTGCACATGCATTAGCCCTGGCCGGACATTCCCGCTGCCAGCTCAGCTGCTTCACTCGCAGCTCTCAACACTGCCAGCTCAACATGACAAATAAAGCAAATAAAAAAACCAGCTCAGCACTGCTGGATATCTGAGCGCAGGCTCTTTTAAGGCTTACTCATAGAATCATAGAATCAGTCAGAGTTGGAAGGGACCACAAGGATCATCTAGTTCCAACCCCCCTGCCATGCCTAGGGACACCCTACCCTAGATCAGGCTGCCCACAGCCTCTGCCAGCCTGGATGCAAACACCTCCAGGGATGTGGCCCCAACCACCTCCCTGGGCAACCCATTCCAAGGTCTCACCACTCTCATGGTGAAGAACTTCCTCCTCATGTCCAATCTGAAACTCCCCACCTCCAGCTTTGCTCCATTCCCCTTAGTCCTGTCACTACCTGAGGGCCTAAAAAGTCCCTCCCCAGCTTTTTTTTTCCCTCTTCAGATACTGGAAGGCCACAATAAGGTCACCTGGGAGCCTCCTCTTCTCCAAACTGAACAGCCCCAACTCTTTCAGTCTGTCCTCATAGGAGAGGTCCTGCAGCCCTCTCATCATCCTCATGATGATCATGCTCATGATGGACAAGGATGCTGGGTGTTTTCATCCCAAGAGGGATGGCAAACCTTTTTAAATCAACTCTGCCACAAATGAGTGTAGCGACTTGCTGATGAACCACCTGTCCCACCTCTTGCTCCTGTACTGTGTCCTCTCTGGAACAAGCCACCATCTGCTCCCAGTAAAGCAGAAAATCTCCCTCCAAAATCTTCTGACCTACTTTATCACATTAATCTTGACAAAAGGTCAGTTTCCATCAGTATAGACTAATGCCATTGATAATGTAGCATCTATTGGGACGAAGAAAGTGTATCCTTGAAGCATTTTGGTTGCATAAGGACCTGAGTCTGTATTGCTGGTGTGAGCACACCTTAGCTCAGAAAGGTTGGGATGCTATCCAGATGCCACTTCTGAAGCTCTTATTAACTGTGGGGCTTACAGCACAGACTTTGTTCAAAAACTGCCTGTTCCATGCAAGCAGGATTTTCCTGCAGGCTAGAAGAGACTAGGATCAGCTATACTGGAAAACTTTTAGCATAATATGCAAGACCAATTCTAATATTTCTTTTAGCCTAGGTAGTGTCAATGGCTTACAATACAGGTCCCCCTAGTAAAAGGCAGAGAGGGGGCAGGGGTGTGTGTGTGTGTAAATCCACCTTTTTATAGTCCTATATCCTTCTCTTCTGAAAGAGGGAGTGTAATACAAGATGTGCCAAGAATTAATTCCAGCTCAGAAAGGATGATCCAGCAATTAATCCTTAAGCAATTTATGAGAACTAAGCATCTCCACAGCATACAGCTCTGTTCCTCTGCACCGAGGAGAATGAATGCACAGAAATGGAAACTGAGGCACAAAGAAAAGTCTTTGAAAACATAATCCTGCAGCCAAACCAGTATGGCAACCTAAACACTTCTGTGCAAGGAAGGTCTTGTCAGCAAGAAAATTATATCCTTCCCTGGAGAAAAGGTGAAAACTCATTCTGAGGGAACCAAAGCATTTTGGACATGGAAATAAACAGTTTACAACTTACCATAGACAAACTCTCACAAATCTAAACAGAAAAGCTGATTAAGAGATTGTAGAAACAGTAAAAGTGATAAACAGATAATGTTATCAGTTTCATATGACAGTCAGTGGTCAAAATGTTCATCCATACTTTTCAATGTTTATTTGAAACATCCTTAAGAGGGCCTCAAAATTCTGCTGTCTGTCAGTTTGAGGGTCCATCCTTATATTTCATTGACATTGTCCTTCCCCCACACACACCCCTTTTAATGAATTGCTGGAGGTTCTTTGACTTTGGCACACAATAATGTCTCACAGAGCCAAGTCTCTTCAGAAGCCTACACCCAGCTTAATTTGAAGGTGTTTTACCTGGATATTCAGCCACCAACCCTCTTACTCTTCAAAGAGGAGAGAAACTGGAGGTGAAACTGGCATATTGAGGGAGGAAATAGCTTATTCTGAAGCAGCCAGTGACCACTTTGATTATCTTGATGTAAAAAAAAAAAAAAAATATTTGGCCCATTCACTATTTTTCCACCAAGTGTTTCACAGAAGCCAAGGAAAGCAGTAGTTATATCAATCTGAGATAACTATCAGGTCGCCAGGCATCTTTCCCTTCCAGGTCTCCAAAGCATTGTAGCCTTGGAAGAGTGCCTGTGCAGGCAGGGCAGCTGCAGGCATCTGATGTGTGTGTGCTCTGCTAGCCTCACTTCAGGCTTAGGAACAAGCAAAGGGAGAAATCTGCCTTGTATAGGAAATATTAGAACCAAGAAGGAGGTTGAAAAACTGCAAAAGTCATCTCTAAATGGTTAGGAGCTTTATTTTAGCCACTAACTGCTGTTACCCTGCCCACTGCACCTGCTCCCTATGTGTCTTCAAGTCACAGATACAGAAAGTTCTAGCAAAAAGCAAGCCCACAGTCTGTTATTCTCTCTGGAGCCAGTATAACTTCAGAGAGGTCAGGATGCTATTTTCTTTTCTCTATTTTATGCAGGCTCTCTACTCTTACCTGGGATCAGGACACCACAGCCACTCTGAACGTCACAGTGGTTGCTCCTGGAGAACTCATGTCTGTCTGGTCTGAAAACTCACACCTGCCCTGCTTACCAAGCAGCTGATTTCCCTCAGCCTCAAGTACGACAGACCCTGTGGGATACAGCTGAGGTATTTGTACTATTTACCACAGAGACAAAAAACACTTCTACCCATTAATCAATTGAATTCATTACTGGAGATGACAGCAAAGTGATTAAAGTTGATTAAAAGTTCTGAAATCAGGAGCTGCTTGCCTAACAATCACGTCTACAGTCCAAGTGCTGCAGATGCTGTGCCCAGTCCACAGGAAAATGTCCTCTCTCCCATACAAAAGATGAATCTCATCACCACAGCCTGAAGAGAGCATGAGTATGGGCAGTCTGACTGAACTAATCTCTGTAAACCTGAGAAGACTGCACAGAATTAGTCTGTGGGTAATATAAAACCTCAAAGCTGCAATTAGCAGCCAGTGGCCGCTCTGCCCGAATTGCTCTCAGCCATTCCAGTCATTGTCTTTGTGAGAAACACCAAGCACAGTGCACCTGATCTCTCCAGCTACCATAGAAGGCAGCTTCTATCTGGCTCTGCACAGGCAAAGGAACACACAAGTTCTCAGCACTGGCATCTCTAAATGTATCAGGAAACCCAGTGGGTGGGCAGTGGAGCAAGATGGGAGAGGGGTCTGACATACACAGAGTTAAAAACCTTCAGTGAAGGGGAAGGGAAACCAGCTCACATTTGTGCCTATTCCTGGATATTAAAGAGCCTTTTGGCACCCGAGATATTAGGGATCACACTTGCTTGATGCACAAGAGATGCTTTGAAAAAGCTACAGCCTTTTTATTCACAGAAGCTCCCTCTGAGTTGCCTTTTCTTCTCTTTGGGCAGAAATTTACACCAAGGTTTTATTTGGCTTCAGGGCAAACATGATGCTTTGCAGGAAAGCACTGTCAAACAGACCCTTCTCCTAGACAAGTAATTACGAGAACAAATAGCTCCTTCTTAACCCACAGGGGAGTCTGCCAACCCCTCTCTCTGCTATTCTCAGCTTCCTGGCTTATAAAGGGTTACGTGCAAGCTGAATGAATGGCTTGTCCTTCTGGGCTGCTTGGGCAGCTGAACAGATTTCAGCTGGCAGCAGGGCAGAGCTGTGCTGTAGATGCTCACTGCAGGTTACCCTGTGATGGTAACAGAAGACATCCTTTGCCCTCCCAGACAGAACCCAGGCAAGTGCAGAGTGGAGTTGCGGTGTCACAAAACAGGATTTAAGTGTCAGATGCTCCACAAGAAACCACACAAGGCAGTTCCTGGCCTGAAGACCCTACAGACTAAGTGCAAGATAATGCTACAGGCGAAGATAAATGTGCAGACATATTTTTTTAAGCAGTAGGATGGACATCTGTATAGGATGCTGTGAGCTCAAGGGCCATTATGATGCTAGGCCTGGTTGCAGTTGTCAGAGGATGAGGAGTCCTGGAAGCAGGAGTGACAGCTCTCTGGGGCTCTGCAACAGCCTGTATCTGAGTGGGGTTCAGGAAGGCAATTTCCAGCTATGATCTCTAACTCTTAACTTTTGTTTTGAATGAGATGTGCAAGGGTTATGGAATGTCTCTCCTGCTTCAATTTCAACTACAGCTCTACTATTGTCTTTGTCAAATAGTACTGAGCTGAAGTTTAGCTGAGAATAGCCAGTGTAGGTCAAAATCCACTGAATTTGAGGGTTCAGTGCTAACACATGAAGGATTGCAGGTCCATAGAGCCATAGGACAGCCAAAACCAGCACTTGAGATATTTAAGACTGAATAGAAAGCAAGAGGATTTCATAAAGGGATCTACAACCTGCTGAGACACTAGATAACCCACTTCAGTGAAATTAGCAGGGAACTGGTCCTTCATATTTCAAGGTGCATCCTCTGTTGCATGAGGCCCCTCTATATGGTTTTGAATTTGGGGTCTTATACTGTTTTACAGAAGGGTGGCAGCCAGACTTCGAAATCCCTGCCTGCACCAAGCCAATGAAATGAAGGGCAACTCTAAAGAGATAATGTGTAATCTGATGTCAGTGAAAATATCAAAGCCTGATCTTTTTTGCTTTCCTTTTCCAGTGAGTGTGAAAGAAAGGTGCTGATGTTCAAAGAAGGCATCCTAGATTCAGCAGGGAAAAGGATAAATTACAGAGCAGCCATTCATGAAAGTGGCTTTAAATCTTCCCCAGGGCTGTATGACTCCTCAGAGAGCAAATGATCACATGATTTCAGAGGCATCTGATGAATTCTCTATTTTTGTGCACTTTGTTTTATAACTCTGCTACCTGGGATGCCCTTTTTCTCTCCCGGGAGGAACTGTAGCCATAAGGCAGGACACTGACGAGAATGGAGGTGCAGGGAAAAAGAGGAGTCAGTCCAGGGAAGCATCCAACAGTTCAGCTGTTCCTTACAGCACACCTCAGCTACCAGAACTTGCAACTAACCACACCTCTATATATGCCTGGAGCATTCCTCACAGGAGCTCCAGGATATATTCTCCAGCAGTTCCAGCAGTGAGTCACAGTAGTTCATCCTCAAATAGCCATCAGCATCATATGTTTTAAACCTGATGTGTGAAGACTCTTCTGGGATTTCCAGGAAGTCTTGTTCACAAAACATCTCAAGAGTCTCTCTTCCCAGGACATCTGAGGCTTCTCACAGAGCATCCCTGACTGTAGCCTCTGGTACAGGACAGCACAAGTAGGAAATATGCGAGTGGAGAGAGCACCATCTTCACATTGCAGGTACAATGAGGAGAAAACAGAATGAATGGGAGCAAGGGAAGAGAAGGAGGGGAGCTGTGTGTTGTTATATTCAATGGCTTGCCAAACAATATGAACACTTAGCAATATATGCCTTATGATCCTGCTCTTGATCAGAACAAAACTCATATCCAGCCTTGGAAATAGGACAGTATCCAAACCCACAAAACTGGGTTCTTCTCCTTCACTTTGGTTTACTGAACTTTACTCAGAAATTGACAGGCCCTATTCCTTGAAAAAAAGGGGAGATGTCACCTCTCTCTTTGCATGAAGGTAGAGTGAGAACGGGGGCAAAATCCTTCAACTTTTCGAGATGTGGTTTGCAAATCACCTCTCCATTTCAGAAGCTCTGGATGAGTAAATATTGGTAATAATGTCTCTGCCTGGGCCAGAAGAAAGCAAAAAGGTAGGAGGACGAAATGAGCTCTTGGACTGAAATCATGGAACAGTTTTGCCTCTGCCTTCCAGTCCAACACACATATCTTGGCATGCACACAGCACCAAGACAAGCACCTCTGATCCATATTTTCTCCCTTGTGGACTACCCCATGGGCAGTAGAGCAGGATGGATTTAGGAGGAGGATGATGGAGGGGTACTCTGTCCACACACCCTATCTCCATCAGTAGCAAGGGCTCATCGCATGGAAAAACCCAAGAACACATTCCATTGGTGCAATCAAAAAAACATTGACCTCATTGGGACCTAACATTGGTGTTATTATGATGTTGGGGTGAGAAGTGTCTGTTTATCCACCTTTCATTTCTTGTTAAAAAGCATAGCCCAATGTCGGAGCTGAGGAGAGCTGCAACACAGAGGAGACATTATTCTCAGTTTTGGATTAAGATCAGTGTTTTAATGAAAACACTTATTAGCCCCAGCTGGGGCTCAATTTTCCAGTGAGTAGGGAAAAAAAATATATATTGCCCTGGCTATTCTTCTCTGGGGATTGTACAGAGACATCTGAGAGTATCAATTACTGATTGTAATACTCTATTGGAAATGAACAGCTGGGGAAAAGGCACTGGCTGGAAGTGACTGGATTGCTTTACATTTTAAAGTAGAGTTTGTGGCTATAGTGTCCATTTTTTTCCCCACTCTCAACAGGTTGCAGTAACCCTGTCCTTGCCACACTCTCATGCAAGTGCCACCTCATCGATCATCAGAGGAGGCTCAGCATGTTGCAGAGACCAGAGTTGGTTTTGGGCTGCCTGATGCGTGAAGCTCAGCATAGCTCCAGGGTTCCTACAGGCTGCGCATATGGATCAGAGACACCCAAATCCTCCACCTTCGGGAAAGAGGTGCTTCATGTACCCTACATTCCAAAAGCCACAGCAACCCAAACATCCTGTGGGCATTCATGTGTCAGTGCAGGTTCACTGTCCATGGAAGTGGGCTATGTGCTGATGTAAGTCCTCATTTCAGACACCTTCAGAGCCTTAGCCCTGGATCCATATTTATTCTGTCATCCTCCCCACACCCAGGGGGAGGAAGGAAGTTTGTCAGGGATTAAAAGCCCAGGACTGCTACAGCCCTGCACACCCTGCCACAGCACCACAGCAGTCCCTGCACTCTGATGGGATGGTGTCCTGTCACCCAGGCAGGACAAGGATGACAAAGGCAACTCACTGTCACATCAATAACTTGATTCTGACAAATATCACTTCGTGGGAAAGGAAACATTTTTCACCCAGCTGAAAGTAGGGGTCTCCTCCTTCCTCCTGCAGTTATGGGGTAGAGGAACAACTACAGAGACAGAAAGCTTATTCATGGACAAGGCAGATGTTAATGTACCTTCCTTGAATGTTTATACCATGACTTAGGTACCCAGGCCTCATTGAAACAGGCTGAGGAAGATTTGTGCCAGAATGCAGTGACCAAAGGAAAAGGAGTGAGCAGTGATGCAAGGAGCAATGCATGCCCTTGTGTGCATACAGAGTTTTGCACTGAGCATACGGAGGGAGACAGATTGAGGTGGGAGCTTGCAGTATGAACTAAATACAATAGCTGATCCATAAATGGGCTAAATCAGAGCTGAGCTGGGGGAAGCTGTTGTTTCAAAGTCAAACATAAAATGCACAAGAGGTTCATAACAAGGGGTAGATCTCTGCCTTGCTTAGCAAGGAGCACATGGAGACGAGCATGAATGATGTTACACTTACAGAATGGACACAAGGGCAAAGGAACCAGAAGTGGGCATGTGGGTGGAAGGTGTGCAGAGCCACCAGGTTTCCCCCTGTGATCCCCAAGGGTGGAGAAGGTGGCAGCACCTCTCTCCTACCCCATGGGACTGACAGAAGGGATGGAGGGAGAGACATCCACAGATGTGTGCCAGCAGTTTCTGGAAGAGGTTAAAGCTGTCTTCACGTGAACAGCTGCACTGAACCATAATGGATGGTCACTCTCAAAGGCAAACTGTAAATTTCCCAACAAAACGGGCTGTCTCTGTGTGTGTCTGTGTGTGTGTGAGAACCACATATTTTCCCTGGGCCAGGGGGCTATGTAAGGGACAGAGGGGATGGGAAGGAAGCCCACTTTAGCAGTTGCCAGGTTGAAGGTTTCACATTCTTTCAGCTGTAGTGGCTGGAGTTATTTCTCTTCACTTTGAATTTCTGGGTGGATTTTGTCAGAATATCAAATCAATAAAATGCTCTACCTGGGAACCTGTTCTCTAAATGCCAGGGAAAAACACCCTCAGACTCCAGGAGCTGGGTCCCTAGCTAGCCTGGAACCAGGTAGCTCAGGAGTTTCACAGGGTAACAAAGGAAATCACAAGCATGTTGGCCTTGAGTACTGTGCTACTGCTTGAGGTTTGATTAACTTTATTTTTTTCTTGTCATCCCCAAAACCAGTTCATCCTAGCTAAACTGGGAACTTGATTCTTTGCAGGAAGCAGAAGGGAATCTGAATGAAAGCCAAAATATTGAAGGCTTTTCTCACACTTTAAAAAGGTAAAGAATCCTCACTGCTCACCCTACTTTATTTTCAGAGCCCTATGACAACACAGGGGCAGAAGATGTGCTGCTTTGGACCCAAAGCCCAGCCAGCCTAATGCAAGAAATTACACCTCCCACAAGCACTCTCCAGCTCAGTGTCCACAGCTGCTCTAAGCCCAAAGGCAGATGCTAATCATTATCTGGAAACAAGAAATGAGCACCTGAACTGAAACTGAGTCTGAGCATCACACAGACCAGCCATTCAGCTCTGGCCAGTCCCATTAGATTTGGTTGACAAAAGAATCCAACGTGCACATTTGTAATTTGCAAAAAAANTAAAATTAAAAAAAAAAAAAAAAAAAAAAAAAAAAAAAAATTAAAAGGGAAGGGAGGGGGGAGAGAAAAAGGAGAAAGAGAAATCGGAAGAAAAGCTTTCCCTTCTGAATGGAGAGTTTCTGTGGGCCAGCCTCTCTCCTTGTCAGCAGACACAGTGGAATTCCCAGGCTACGGGGGAGATCTCCCGGGGCTGATCATGTTCTTAAAGGCATGTTCCCAATCAAGAAGGCTGGGATGAGGCATAATAATTGCATAGGCTTCCTGAGAACTGGCTTAATATCCCTCAAGACTGATTCAACCTAGTTTTTCATTCTGCTTTCACATTAAAAAGAAAAAAAAAAAAAATCTGTCTATATCTTGATAAACTGCAAATCAGGAAATGGAGGCGTATGGTATATCTCATCCTCCCCTGCTTGGAGCTCTTGGAGGCACACTGCCAAGGCAGAGCTGCCTCTGCTCCTGCAGACACTTCCACTGTGTCAGCAAAGCTGTGCCAGTTAACACTGGTGAGAAAGAGAAGCCAGTGGCCTGTCAAAGGTCTGAGAGGCATGGAGCTATCTAATCCTGCCCTGGCACAAGCGTTTATGTCCTTGAAAGAATGAGCATCATTGCTAGCCTACGTTACACACCTAGTGGTCTGCAATGACAAATGAGGAGGGAAAGCTTTACAGGCTCTGCGCCGTAGCTGACTGCAATTATCACTACCACAAGGATACTGGAAGATGTGCCTATGTTATGGGATAAGTGCCAGTCCTGTATTCACCTTTGGAGCCCCTGGAGCACCTTAAGGCAGTCCTGAGATCCAGAGGCACACAATGGCATTTCCCTTTCTGGATGAACTCAGGTTGTCAACCTTCTCACAGGCAATCCCAAGAGGCTCTGAGTAAGACCTCAGACCCATGTGTCTGCCTGATGCTGTACATGTGCTGTCACTGCAAGTCCAGATGGCAGAGACAGAGGTTATCAGCTCCAAGTCAGCTGCAGGACCTGCATCCAGCAGATATCCACATTGCTAAGGGCATTAAAAGCAGAGGACAGACTCCATGACTCCATCCCAGGGGACCAGCTGGGTAGATCCCAGGGAGCACTCAGAGATAAATAACTGCAGTCTGGCCACAAAGTTGTAGAGCAGTGTAGATGCAGACACACTCATCTGGCTTGCCTACAGAAACACAGGCCTTTTCTCTTCCACAAGAGTGGGGCTAAGCCTTTTCTGTAGGGACAGTCTTCAGCCCCCACTGCAATGTTAGTATAGACCATGCTGGACTGGTGTCAGAAGTGAGCTGGTTGCTGCAAAGTTGTCTTTACACTGTGCTACACATGATTATTAAAGGACTATAATAGTAACTGGCTTTCTTCATTACAAGTAATCCTGTAATAGATGGATGCTCTACAGACCAAGACACCATTATTTCACAGTGAATGCTGCCAGTTTGGAGTCCCAGTGCCAGCCTTAAAAGTACAGATCTCCAACAGTGGAGTAAAAAGCTAGCTCTGAGGTCTGTAATAGCACACAACTAGAGTGGACTGCAAATGCATCCCCCAAACATTACACACCACCATCACAGTACTAACATATGTAGTAGGTTGCCTTCCATTGCTAAGCTGGTTCAGCATGGTAGCCATGTCCATGTGACAACAGGGCAAGTGAGGGTTGATGGCACATGTTTGTGGCACAACAGGGCATTTGCAAAGCCCAAAGTGAAAATCTTGTCAGAATTAAAAAAAAAAAATTAAAAGAAAAAAAAAGGGGGGGTG
>VWZI01002219.1:527728-606763 GCA_013396835.1 Psilopogon haemacephalus
GAAGGAGGTGAGGGAGAAGAGGAGCATATTAATTAAATTATGGTACTTATGATCATAAATTGCACCTCTGAGCCATCCTGCTGAAAACCAATTCTCCTCAGCCAAGCATGATCCCATGCAAAGCCACACCTTGCCTGGCTCAAGCAGCCATAGAAGCCTCGAACTCCCTTCAGATCCCTTTGATTCAAGGTAGGAGGAAACAGTAGTCCCTTATAGTACTTGGCACCAATTCCCAAGTTTCTTACCCATACTGAGCTCAGATGGCAGCTTTACCTAATCTTGTAGCACATGTCCAGACTCTGACTGCTCTAGAGGTCACTATCTCCTGCAAGAGAAGGGCTCTGAGTCCAACCACCTCACTTAATTTTGCTGGAATCCTTCTATGTCCTGATGTGGGGCTGCACTCCACTGCCCACGACAGCTCACACCAAGGCAGGGCAGCGTAAGATGAAACAGGCAGTTTCCATCAGGCTCTTAAGCAGATGTGGGCGAGCCCAGGCTTCACTACAGAAACTCTACAGGCCACATTTTTGGCAGATCCTAGGCTATATAAACAAATAGGCAATGTGACCTGAGCTCCCATAAATTTCCTGAAAATCCTTAATGACTTTAAAGACTTAATAAAGTGTTTCACAGCAGAGGCAGCAGCCAGTAATTATGGGTTTGGAATCTGTGAAGTAGCAAGCCAGAGTCCAGCTCTGTGATTGAAAATGCAAGCAGTAATAATAGCTCTTTCAAGAGCACAACATGCTTCTTTTGCCATCATATACCCTGCTCTGTGAGCTGGCACATCCCTAGCCAAGCATGCTGTCAGCAGGAGCTTTAATCAAAGGGCAAAACACATTAAATATAGAGACAAATTCTTGCGGATGAAGTTGCAAAGCATTGTGAAAGTGTAAACTGTATGTTGGAAGACCATGATTTCGTAAAAATTGTAAGGTGGCAGCTGCAGGCTCTAAAAGCCAGGCTTCTACTGGGAGCAGAATGTGCAGGAAGGGTTTGGGACCTACTGCGGTGTGAGAGGTACTGATGTACCCTGCTCCCAAGATCCATACGTCAGGTCACCAACGCAACATCTGCACGCAGGTGCATGCACATTAGCTGAAGCAGAGTTAAAACAGGGGAAGAAGAAAGCTCCCGCAGACACCCCTCCAGATTCAAGGGGAGCCACTGTTTCTCACTGGTCACTTAGACCCTCATGACTCTGGGAAAGGCACTCCCAATAATTAGGCAGAGGAAAACACAGCCTCACACATTGCTTGGAAAGGCTGCCAGTCCCAGCTTACTCATCACATTGCTCTAGCTGCATTTAAAATGTTTTTCATCAGCACTTCAGTCATCTTTTTTGCCCTTATACACGCTCCTGTTAGAAAAGTCCCTCTTTAAAGCCTACTGAAGGGTTTAGAAAGAAAGCAGGCCTGTTCATTTTTCCTTTTGCTTGTCATTACACAAGAGTAGCGCTTGAGATCCAAGTTTCTATTAAAAAAAGAGGACTAAGTTAAGCTCTTGCATGATGTCTCTAGAGATGCATCAGTCAATGCTTTCTTACCCATTCCTTTTACAGCAACAGGAAAGTTTGTATGCCAACCCATCTACAGCTATTCAACTGTAAAATCCTTTAAAACTACATCACAATCCACAAAAGAGCAACCAAGCTCCTTTGAAACTTCTGCAGTTAGGCAACAGAGAAAAATTAGCTGGTTAATGCCTTAATCATCAGAGAGCTGGAGGCCTCTGCTGATCCCTGTTGCTGATAGCCACAGCAGAGGCCATGCCATACACAGGTGAAGAAGAAAAGTTAACATGAAGGGAACTTCAAAGAAACAAAACTGAAATGCACAATGAGCCCATTACTGCCAGCCATTGTGTTAGGCTGCTTCTGGCTAGAGTCCTTATTTCATAGATGGTTGCAGAATCTGTTCGTTTTTTCTACAAATTTAGGGGGAAAATTGTCTCATGCGCCTACTGCAACCGGTAATGCACTAAAGCAAGTAAACACCACATTGCTTCATGGTGCCAGAAATCTTTCCATTCCATTGGTTCAATCTGTAGAAGAAGAAGAATGTAAATAGCTTAGATTACTTATCTCATTTAAAAAAAAAAAAAAAATAAAAGACCTCTCAGTTTTGCAGCTCTGCAGCCTGCCAGTCTGTACAGAAAGCCCTGGGATACTAGGGAATAACACAACCTTCAGTCCTTTAGCAAAACAGATGAAGTTTTCACTTGTTCTTCTTTTAGTGGTGTTTTTGGAAAGTGCAGAAAGGAAAAAAAAAAAAAAAGTCAGACAGAAATAGGTCTATGTGTCACTTTGAACCAATGGCTGGGGACCTGGACTCAAGGGCCATTGAAGTCAGTGGAAAGATTCCTCCAGACTTCCACGGGGTTTGGCTCAGATCCACACGAATGCACTTCTTGCAGGTGTAAGTTTACACGTTCCTTTTTCAATTGCCTGAACAAAGACTGCCCTCAAGAACCACCTTAACCACAGCTACTTTTGTCTCTCATGGGGAGCTTCCACCCTGCCTTCAGTGGTGTTCCTGGTTTGGGGCCAAACCTGCAGCCCAGCACGTCGCTCTATCTTCTTCTTCAAACCTGCTGGTTTTGTATAGCTCACATTTTTAAGCATCCAGATGGATAGATCTGGCCTTTCTCTCCTCCTCATACTTTTTGCCTGCATAGCTAACACCAGTGCCACCCAAGTGTATGCTAAATCAAAAGAAGTTACCCAGGAACTGCAGGATTAACTTCCAACAATCCCCTTGAAGCTGCCCTGGGGAGGTGGGTCTGCTCTCTGCAGCTGGCTGACAGAACAGGGCGGCAGAAGAGCACTCAATTCATTTAATCTTTTTAGACTGTCCCAAGCAAACTGTCTTCTGAATTTGTCACTTCATATTCCAGAATACTTATTAGGGAACTGGGCAATTTATTCCACATGAAGGTAAAAAAGGCAAATAATTTTCACTTATTAACTGATTTTAACCAGAACCTAACTCCAAGTGTATCAGACTCAGTGCTTAGAAGGTTCCACCATGTAACACAGAGATCATCAACAACCAAGAAGCAAGATAGCCTTGTGCCAGCAGTTCTGGAGCTTGGTGCAGAAGAAAGAGGTGTCAATATCAGCAGCAGTCATGCAAACCAAACAGAAAGCGAAATCAATGTGAACCTTGCCTAAATAGGTCACTTATCTGCTTGGGTTTCCCCCTCCACCCCCATGCTCCCCAAATGGTCTTTGAACATTCGGAATTCTTCGAGTCACGGAAGGGACAATTACACACTCCACTAAGCACAAAAACAAAACTTGCATAATACAGTGTTGAACTCAGAGGGTTAAAGGACACCGCTGGGAGAAACAGCAGTGACAAATAAGCGTGTTGAATGTTCCTTCACCTTTCTGATTGCTCATTAAGCTTTGGCATGGTTCCATGCATGAACTCACTTCACCAAAACAGGCTTACTCCCTGCTATTGGGTTTAAATGTACAATACAAACAGGTCCTGGGATGGGCAAGCACAGGGGATCCAAATGTGCGGGAGGTAAGCCAGGCTTTGAAATCTACTGTACTGCAGAAGGCTGTGGCTCTTCACAAGCTGAAAATGAGTATGAAACGTGCCAGTGACAACACATGCAAGGGGATATTAATTTTGCCAGAAATGAAACAGCATCCACCTCTAATGACTGAGCTCAGGAGGAGGAACCAGGAGAAACTGGATTTCTGCTTGGTTCTGCTACTCACACCTTTCACTACTGTGCCTCAATTTCCCCATCTGCATTCTTGCAGGTCTGTAGATCAAAGCTGCTGGGTGCATTTTTCAAAGAAAGGCCCACTGAAAAGAAAGCCAAAGGAGGGCAGGAGGGAATGGTAAGGCACCACCGTGACAACTGTGTCCCTTTACTAGAGGGGACAGTTCAAATCAGCAGCCCTAAGCTTGGCCTTCCTGGGCTTTGCTCCCTGCCAGCAGCGTTCAATGTAGTGCTTTGTCTTTCAGAAGGAACATGTAATTGCTATCGTTCATCATTTACAGATGTGCAGATATCTGAGTCTACTCAACAACCGTACTGGGCTGCCACCAGAGCCAAGAAGTTAGGTTCACAAGAGGCTTAAGAGGAGTATCCTGAGAGATGAGAATTGGGTTTCTGGTGTTCAGTTCAAGCCATTCGCCCCTTGAAAACACCTGCTAGTTTCTTCCCTTGCACTCACAGGGAAGCAAAAGACAATTTCATGCTATTCCTTATTTGCCTATTCTCTATCCTTCTGTCAGTTCCCACCAGTGCCTTCCCTATCAGGTGTCACATCTGGGAGAGATGTAAAGCTGACAGGCAGAGATGTGGCTGCCCAACCACCTCAGATTAACGACTTCCATGCTTCTCCCTATGTAAACATGGGTTCGCTCACTGGGTCAGTGGTAGGTAAATAACTCAAGATTATGAAGGTTCTCCTCCAGCCTGGGACAGTATCAACTGATATGATCCTGGGCCTGCCAAAGCTAACGTCAAACACATGTTGACCTTAACGGTCTTGCAAAATGATAACACCACAATGCTCTGATATTCCCCAGAGTGGCTCTCTTTAAGGCTGAGACAATGGGAGGATGAAGAAATGTCCATCACTATAGAAGCTCATCAAGCACACTTGGGAGGAAGAGAGCAGGAATTCAGTAGATGACAAGCCAGAGTGTAGCACAGTGGAAGGACCCAAGATGAGGTGAGATTTCACTTTCACTTTAAGGAACTGAAGTTTCCAGAGTACAAACTGATGGCCATGCAGCATTGTTCTAGCAGCATTTTTTTTTTTTTTTTTTTTTTTTAGAAGAGGATGAGGGATCACTATGCACAAGGACAAATAACTTCCTAGTAAAGACTGAACAATTTGATAGTTAAGTAAGAGCAGGTCCCAGATGCCTGGCAGTGGACTGCCAGGGGTCAGGCATTTGCAAATCACTGAGGTTTTAAAATCCTGATAATAAAGCCCACAAGAAAAATGGGGCTTCCCCAAATTTCTGTCCCTTTAGCTAATGCTTGTCAGGCAAGTCAAGGTTCCTGGTTTACATCTAAGCACCTAAAGAGGCAAAAGCAAAGTGACTTTCTGGGGATCTCTAAAAACAGTGGAGATGTGGAACTTAAAAAAAAAAAAAAAATCCAAGCTTCTTGGATAATGCCTCAATGAGTAGCCACTTTCTTGAAGCACAGGAGAGCTAAGGTACTGACAAAGCTGCAATAGTATGGGGTAGAAGATAACAAGATTTACAGGGTTATATTTAACAGGATTGAAGGTTAACAGGATTTTCAAGTTAGGGTTTAAAATAACACCACCAAAAATGGAACTCCACAGTTACAAAGAACAAGCTGCATTATTAATTTCTTTATCCTTGAATTTGTTGACACCGTAAATCAACCCAGGTCGGGAGGTGTCACCACCCAGTGCTGTCCTCTTCAGCCCCAAGCAATGGACTGGCAGACAGGGTAGATAGGGGTTTTATTTTCAGGGCTCTGACACTGAGCTTTTGTGTGACATCTGGAAAGTCACATCACATTTCCTCTTCTTCTCTCGTCAGCTGTTGGTTTAGGTTGTTGTTGTTGCTATTGTCATTATTATTAATAATAATAATGTTACTATCATCATTATTAATACCATCACTGTTAATATTGCTATTATTAATGTCATTATTATTATCACTATAATCATTATTATTAGCATTATTATAATTTCTGCGCTGGCTGCCATAGGTACTACCACAGGAACCCCTCTCACATGCAGGCAACTTCTCATTGTGCAAATCACTCTGCACAAAACAGTTCTGTAAAAACCCTGGAACCTCTCCTGCCTGGAGGAATTTATGCCCTAACCCAAAATACAAACAAAACCAAAATCAAATCAAAACAAAAGCATGTCCAGAGAAGGGCCACAAGGATGATAAGAGGGTTGCAGCACCTCTCCTATGAGGACAGACTGAAAGAGTTGGCGCTGTTCAGTCTGGAGAAGAGGAAGCTCCCAGGTGACCTTTTTGTGGCCTTCCAGTATCTGAAATAGGACAAAAAAAAGCTGGGAAGGGACGTTTTAGGCTATGAGGTAGTGACAGGACTAGGGGAAATGGAGCAAAACTGGATGTGGAGAGATCCAGATTGGACGTGAGGAGGAAGTTCTTCAGCATGAGAGTGGTGAGACCCTGGAATGGGTTGCCCAGGGAGGTGGTTGGGGCCACATCCCCGGAGGTGTTTAAGGCCAGACTGGATGAGGCTGTGCACAGCCTGATCTAAAGTAGGATGTCCCTGGGCATGGCAGGGGGGTTGGAACTAGATGATCCTTGTGGCCCCTTCCAATCCTGACTGCTTCTATGATTCCGTGAAAAAAAGTCATCTGGAAGGAGACAGATAGGAGCATGCAGACACTGGGGAGCCTGGGCTGCCGGAAGCAGGTAGGAGCACACAGACAGTGGGGAGCCTGGGCTGCAGGAGGCAGGTAGGAGCACACAGACACTGTGGAGCCTGGGCTGCAGGAGGCAGGTAGGAGCACACAGACACTGGGGAGCCTGGGCTGCCTAGCACCATGCACCGGAGCAAGCCCTCCTCATTGCAGGCTCAGGCAGTGCCTGGTCTCCTTTGGGGTTGCTAATCATCACCATGGTATCAACAATACACAGTTTATACGCACAAAGCTCCCAGGGCGCACACAGGGGATTAAAGCACAGGGGAAGAGATCCCAAACAACCAGAAGAAAATGTTCAGTTCACGCCTTTAGCCTTTGCTAACAACTGCGCCGCTGCGTATTTGAGCCTGTCCCCGAATACCGCTGGTTACAAGCACCTGACGTGAAGCGGTGCCAGGCAGCCCTTTCACTCAGTTCCTGGGGATGCAGAGCTCTGCCTATAAAAATCACCAGCAAGAAATACTGGGCTGTGGTGGCTGCATGGCCTGGACTTCGCTTCCAGCACCACAAGTTTTCAGACGGGTGTGCTTCTTGGTGTGCTATGCCCGGTATGTACTGGATTTGATTATAGGTTTTCTTCCACTTCTATCTTCATTAGTTCTACATCACAGAGAGGGTGGAATGCACGCATTGCCAGACCAAGAAAATTAAGATGTGACATTGTTTTTCAAGGACGTATGCTCAGGGCATATTTTTTTTCCCCCTATTTCTCCTCAATCAATGCATAAATTCCTAATGGAGCTATCAACAGAAATAAAGGCAAGAGTGCTGACCCACTTTGAGGGTGAGCTTTTGTGGGTTGTTTTTGGGTTTGGGTTGGGTTTTTTTTTTTTCTTCTTTCATTCTTCTGTTTCTCAAGGCCAGAGACAGAACAGAGGCCACAAAGAGAGCTGCCAAAACACATGTGCATGTTTGACGTTTTTGTCTAAAGACACTATGAAGTGCTAAAATATTAAATATGTCAAACAGAAAGGTTTCTTCTGGCCTTCAGAGGAGTTCTGCAAAATGGCAATAAAAATGTAAAAGAAGAATGCTGAATAATCAAATGTGGTTTCTTTTTTTAAATGTAAATATTAAAGGCTGAGTGTTAGTGAGTTACTGCTGAGTCCTGGAAACTCCAGACTTAAAAGCAGAGACAGCCCTGAGCATGGGTAGGACAAGGGTCTTCAGCCTCAGTCCTCCTTCTGTGATGGAGCAATCAGTTTTAGGGGGAAGGTTTAGGGTCCCACTGTCAACCATCTTGATTTGTGAGCTTCAGTATCAGAGGAGGTTTTGCACCATCTAATCCATGTTCTGAAATTCAGATTAGACTTAGCATTTCTGTCCCCCTCTCCCATTCTGAGTTGTTCAGAACCATATTCTAGATTTGGGGCTGTTTTCCAGTCCTAATGTTCTGCTCAGATCTTCAATTCTTCAGCAGGACTGCCAGTAAGTGAAAGGATGAAAAAACCAAACTATTGCCTTAGGCAAACTCTGCAGTGCTCCCTGAATTCAATCCCCTAAAGGTCAGTAAATAGCCAAATGGCAGTGACAAACACTGCTGGTGAGTTTGAGGACAACCCAGGACATGAAGTCCACTCTCACTCCCTAGGCGTGATGTATTACATATCATCACTGCTGTTATTTAGCCATTTGGACCACACTTCCTCCCTGCACCATGCAACACCAGAGACAGGGCACCATGAGATAGCAAAGGTCTGGGATCACAACTGAGACCCTAAGCTGTGATGTTGGCACTTTAAAAAAATTATTATTATTATTATTATTATTATCTGCAAAACCCACTGAAGTAAATACCAAGTAATTATGGTGTTCTGAAGTGACCTTATGGAGCATGTGCTCAAGTCCATGGACCTCAGCCAAAGCTACTATTGTGGATTTCATGCCAAGGCTTGGGAGAACCCTGGCTCCCTCCCATTGTTTTCTTTGGCTGGGCTCTATGGATTCTCAGCCTGGCAAGAAAGCCCCATTTTAAAAGTACTGGCAAACATTGTGCAGTTTGTCACACCATGGCTTATGATTTAGGACCTTGATTTAGGCTCAACACTGGGCTCTTTTGTTGAGCTGTGTTGGTACATCATTTGCAACTTTGTATGAGTTAATAAACGTCAGTCAGCGAGGAGCGTGGCATGTCCAGTATTGCAGTGAGGATTTTCCCTTCTATATGCAATCCGTAGTGGGAATGACTGAAGGAAATTGAGATAGCTCTGCCCATCAGCCAGGGGCTTAGCCTCATGTAAACCAGGCTTTCCAATACAATGGGTGCTTCAGTGATAAAACAAAATTGCTGCATACCTGGGTATTAATAGAAACTCTTTTTTTCCTTCTGATTCTATCTCAGAAATGCAGGTGAAATTCACAGGGATTAAAAATACCGAAACCATCTCCACAAATCCATCTTACAGCTCCCTCAGACTTTGCTAGTATATAGTTATAAGCAAAAAATGACTCTGCAAAAAAACAGCCTTTTGGTAAAAAGAACAGGTTGTGTGCTCTTTGGGTATTTTTGAAGCCATATTTGATCATTTTACTGCCTGAGGATAGCAAAAACCAGGCACCAGGATTCAGATTCCTCCAAATCCTCTGTGCATGGGGAGGAGGTGGAAGAGAGAAAGCTGAATATTTAAAATCAAACTAGTGTGAAGGACAAAGTCTTATTTTGGAAATAGAGTCAAATAGCTCAAAGTCTCTGTACCTTTGTGACTGGCACTGCTGAAACTCAAAACAAAAAAAATCCTCTATGCTGCTTATTGATTAGAAATTAATGAACAAGCCAGTTTCTCCCTGAAATAACTGACACTTTTTTTCACCGTCAAAATAATAAAGGAGAACAGAATACAGTTATTAAATTGTGGATGCAGATACAAATGAGCTAGTAAACCAGCTAACTTACGGCTACGATGGATCAAATTCCCAGTGACTGATTTGGCCCTTCACACAGCAGAAATGAAGATTAGACTAGGGTCAGTTCCAACTAATACTGAGACTAGAAAATAAGGATGTGATTGGTGCTACCTCTTTGGCCCCTGCAGCCATTACAGATTCCTCTGGGTTCCAAATACTTGTGTACTTGGAATGATTTTATTTCTGAAGTCTTCAGGTCCAATGTACCTAGCTATAGAGTACAGCTCTTAGAATCATAGAATCAGTCAGGGTTGATAGGGACCACAAGCATCATCTAGTTCCAACCCCCCTGCCATGCCCAGGGACACCCTACCCTACATCAGCCTGCCCACGGCCTCTGCCAGCCTGGCTGCAAACACCTCCAGGAATGTGGCCCCAAATACCTCCCTGGGCAACCCATTCCAGGCTCTCACCACTCTCATGGTGAAGAACTTCTTCCTCACTCCAATCCAAATCTCCCCACCTCCAGCTTTGCTCCATTCCTCCTAGTCCTGTCACTCCCTGAGAGCCTAAAAAGTCCTTCCCCAGCTTTTTTTTTTGCCTTGTTCAGATACTGGAAGGCCACAAGAAGGTCACCTGGGAGCCTCCTCTTCTCCAAACTGAACAGCCCCAACTCTTTCAGTCTGTCCTCATAGCAGAGGTGCTGCAGCCCTCTGAGCATCCTCATGGCCTTTCTCTGGACACACTCCAGCATGTCCACATCCCTCTTGTAATAGGGGTTCCAGAACTGGACACAGTACTCCAGTTGGGGTCTCACCATGGCAGAGTAGAGGGGGAGAATCACCTCCCTCGACCTGCTGGCCACACTTCTGATGCAGCCCAGGCTCTGGTTGGCTTTCTGGGCTGCAAGTGCACACTGCTGGCTCATGTTGAGCTTCTCATCCACCAGCACCCTCAAGTCCCTCTCCACAGGGCTGCTCTCCAGCCAGTCACTGCCCAGCCTGCATTTGTGCTTGGGATTGCCTCGACCCAGCTGCAGGACCTTGCACTTGGCCTTGTTGAACCTCATGAGGTTGGCTTGTGCCCACCTCTCCAGCCTGTCTAGGTAACTTCCTTTCTCACTAGAGTTTGGTAATGTCACCAAACTCTCACCAAGAGGTTTCTCTGTGCTCGTGGCTGATCATTTTGACCTAGCACAGAAAGTTTTTTTTCTGCTTTTATACGTCTTTTTTTTCAGAAAGCACAGAAATCATCCTTGCTTTGTGGTGTAATGTTAGAAGTGTGGGAGTTCGACTGTATTCTGCTTGTGGGTTATAATCCCATCTTGCTCCACTCCCTGGCATTTCTCCAGAGGGTTTCTAACCAAACCAGGTTAGCAGAAGCCAATCCTAATCAACACGCAGCAAACTGGATCCCTGAACGTCTTGGAAAGTCCCTCTCTTTACATTAGTAGGTCTCTTGCAGTGCCTGTCAGGATAGCCACAAGCAATGCCAGGTACAAAAAGCACAGGATAAACTAGAGCCAACTGCACGAGAGGCATTTTAGCACTCGTCTCTGGTGGGCTGTGGAGGGCTCCCACTTGGTTCAGCTTCAACAGGCTAATGGCATAACTTACGACCTGATGAGCTGCTGCGGTTTCTCACCACGGTCTCAAAAATTCTCACGGCTTTTCTGAGAGTGCACCTTGAGGTTCCTCTGAGACCAACTGGAAGTTGATAAAACAACCACTCTTGGATTAGCAGGGTGAAGGACCAGCCTGCAGTCACGGGGCCCGGCATCAGGTCCGTGTGACAGCTCGTTTGTACAAATCCCATTTAAGCTAAAGAAAACTAAAACGTGTGCACACCCAAGCCCACTCTTACATCTATGTGCACTTCACACCAACCCCTGTGATTTCTGGTCCCAAGTTCACACCCAAACAGGAAAGGGACTATTTTTTGCTTCAGGTGTGACTGAAATTTCACTCAGCTCACCATGCTCATGAGAATTCAACACTGGATCTCACTGAACAGCTGACCTGACTTCAGGCTTGCCATATGAGGCCAAATCCTAACAGAAACCACCTGTGGTATTTGAGTAATATTAAATCCAAGATGAATTCAGCCTTGTACCAGACTCACATTCAGCATCAATTTGCTTGGCCCACTTCTAGTCCCTCGCTGTCAGCACTCCAGGACTGAGAGTCATGGAAGAATAAGCTGCATTCTGTTAAACCTCATGGCCAGTGCTGCCAGCTGAAGTGTTATCCCTGCTATCCATACTGGGGATGGTGATGTGTAAGAAACTGAACGGTTTATTTTCCAGATCTGATGCAAGGTTTCAGTCATTCAGCTTGCAGTTTTGACTACAAGAGGGGTTAGCCAGCTCTGACAACATATGGTTGTGGTTCATGGTACTAGTTGTGTCCTATAGGATCTGGAAAGGTCTGAGCCGTGACCTCTGTCTTACTGCAGCACTTGGAATTGGCTGTGATACACAGGAGGAGGAATTCCTGGGAAAGGCCAGAGCCTCTCCAAGGATGGTCCCCAGCCCTGGCACTGTCTCCCTTTGTAGTGCACCAGCTTGAAAGTGCAACACTGCAAGGTCTGCTCACTTAGCCAGCACCTGGCTGGGCTGGCTGCAAGACCTATGGCTGGAAAATACATTTTCTGTTATCTCTTTTGGCCATACTTATATAACTATTTCTAACCTCTCAGCTGCTCTGTACTGTGCAGCTGCAGACATGATGCTTTATTAGCACACTACACATATGCACAGGGCATATCTGCAGAGGGGAAACCATGTGCATAGAAGACATGCCAGGTCATTTCACCCCAATTCACAGTACAGAACTGAAGCTCCATCAGGCCATACTGACTAAAGAATTTAAGCAGTAAATAGCCCACTGGTTTGCTACTTTAAATACATCAATTTTCAGCCCCACCTTCCCCAGATCCTGCAGAAGCTTGCAGATTTATCCTTTAGGGGAAATTATATCTAAAATGCCTTTGCATCTTCTGTCTTCTGGTTTCCTTCCCATTCTCCCTCCCCTGTGAACATGAACTGTTCCCAGAGGCTATGCCCACACTTTTAGGCAGGAATAACTATTCCACACACCTCACAGCTCAAGAGCCCAGGTGCCCACAAGTCCTCCTCAAAAATTAAGATAAAAGCTCTCTCTATGGCCTTGTTTCTTTCAGGAAGACACTTGAATGCACACAGAGAGAAGGAGCTGGAATGAGTTCAAACAGCTTCTCTTGCTTGCAAGATCAGAGGGTAAGGGGTACAAGGTGCCTCCATCCATAGCACAGGCACAGACACAGGCAATAACACCCTCCCACTTGTCAGTGCCACGGTGCAAGGACAGAAGAAGGTCTCCATCAGAGAGCTAATACCGCTGTCTCCTCAACAGGACAAACTGCCTAGCATGTAACCCCAGTGAGCAGCACCAGCTTCTGCCCCTGTTGCTGCCAACAACATGAGAAAAAGGTGATGTCCACAACCAGAAAATGAGAATTTGGATATGTGCTCCAGATTCATCTCAGCAATTTTGGTATTAACTGGCAGAAATGCGAACAACATTAGCCAGAACTCTTCATGATATGTACAGTGGCCTGATATCTGCCACTTCATGACCCATTTCTGCTGGAAGTTGTATCCTTGTCTCTACCACCAAGACAGAGGAAGTTGCTTCAGGTACTTGTATATATGTGCCAGAAAATGTTAACTGTAGATATGCTTACCTGTGTCAAAATGAGGGAGGGCCACCTGGGGTTCTGAGGACAAGACAGCAACTTCATTCTCATACAGAAAAGTTTCACTGTAATGAAGATAACAAGAGCAAGTAGATTAATAGAAGATCAAAGGAGAAAATTTCCCTCAAGGGCCTGATACTGCAACCATTAAATCAATGTGCAAACTCCCACTGCATTTAGGAAAGAATTTCAATATTTTTTTGGGAGAAAGCCCTATATTTTGCACAAAATGTCACTTACGTTGAAAGAAGGTTTGCACAAGAAAATAGCAACTGTTGTTATTGGCATGACCACAGAAATTAAGGCCCCAGTTGTCTTTTCTTAGAAGAGTTAAAGTTCTCCTATTATGAAACAGGGAAACAATCTCTGTAAGAAAAAAAATGTTCCAGCCAATGCCCATCCAAAACTCCAGATCACCAGCAAATACATTTAAAGAGAAAATGCAACCACACAAGGAAATACAGAGAGCAGCCGAGCAGCCTTCTTGGTCTAGGGTATTAACTACTGGGACAAGAAAGAGCAACAGCCTTGTGAGTTGATCACATTTTTTCCTGCATGGCTCTTTCATGCTGATGGTTGGTTTTTTGTTTGCTGCTTTTTTTTTTTTTTCCCTGTCACACTGTATGGATTTTTCCTCTCTCATCATCTGTCTCCCACTTCATTCCAAGCAGGTAGTTTGTCTTTTTCCTGGAGTCACCCATTATGGAGCTCACAGGTGCTGCTAGCCCAACCAGAAGTCTTTTATTTGTTTTTCAAACAAAAGAGACTACTTAAATTACTTTGCTTGTCCTTGTCCTCCTCAGTTCTTTATTTCCTGCATCTCCTCACTGCTTCTACCGTCTCTGCTGTTCCTTTTTGCTTTTGAGGGACTTTCTCTAACTATAAACCTTATCAAGGAAGCCAACAGCTGACACAGGTTTGACCACAGGTGTCTGTCATACCAGCCTTTATAGAGGAGAAAATACAGGTTTGTCTGGTTCACAGATCAGAGCTCCTTTACCCACCACTGTAGCCAACTCAGGAATACTCAGTTCTTACAGCTAGAGTATCCCAATATTAATGGTATTATTAATATTTGGTATTATTAATATTGGTAATATTGGTAATATTGGTAATATTAATATTGGGATACCTTGAGTATCCCAATATTAATGGCTACTTTGAGCATTCCACTATCTTTCAGATCCTTCTCAGCACATTTCTTATCCCAAGATTTTCAACAATGACCACTACAATTTCTTACCCAGTCCTAATCTCATACTGTATAATTATTTCTCATGTTGCAGTACTGCCCTGATGATAAATTTTTTGGTTTTGGCGTTTCTTTTTGTAATAAATCACATTCAGTGTTGGTACATATGGGCCCAATTCATGAAGTAAAGCTACAGCTTCTAAATTGGGGATAAATTGGATTTTCCCCCAGGGCTGAATTTTTTTGAGAGATGCGCACATGTAAAAGTGAGTAATGCATGAAGAGGGCCTTCAGGTTGAGACCTTACAGATGAGGACAGCACCCCCAACTGCAACCTTTCTTTTTGCAGTAGTGATTTTTGCCAAGGGGGACTCTAAATACTTCATAAGTTTTTAATAAATATTGTCTATATCTATGATAAGGGAGGGTGTAGGGGAGGAGGGAATGAACTCAAAGTCTGTGTGAACACAGTTGTACTTCTCTAATCCTCCCATAAGTGGTAGAGAGTTAGAACCCATTGCACTAAAGTCTGTTTGCTCGGTCCAGACATCATTGATGATGTGAGCTCCAAAGAACTCTATTTTTTCTCTCTTTTAGTCGGCGCATTTTGGACAACTTCTCAACAAAAAGATCAAGCATTATCTCCTTTCAAAGTGCCTCTAATTGGGTTATTACTGGGAGCATAAAATACACACATTTATTGTAATTGAACCTACCACAGACTGAGGCTAGCCAAGGCTCAGAGCTCACTTCCTCTGGCAGCAGATACCTATTTCACCCCGTGCAGATCTTTTTTATGTGAAGGAGTAAGATGCTTCCAGTGTTCATCATGACGGAGTTACACGACTGACCCCTTCTTGAACAAACTTTGCAAACCACGAGCATGCACAGCTGAGTGGCAACCAAGATTAAATACGGTTGTTTGCAGAAGTTTTTCCTGCAGAATTTCCCAAAGTTCTTATCCAAAAAAATCTTCTTTCCATCCCACAGACATCCTGTGCTGGGTCAGTAAGCTCACTGCCTAGCCATATCTCAATCTATGCCAGAGACAGAGGGAACATTCTGTTCCATGAGCAGCTCTGGGTAGGCAGAACTCTACTGCTGCAGTGGCTCCCCAGCAGCAGCCACAAGTCACCCCCAACAGCCCTGCCCAAATCAGTCATTGCTAAGGGTCATTCCTTTAAATCTCAAAGGCTCTCCACCGTTTCCATTTGTGTCTCAGTCAACTGATATTACCCAGCCCTTGACACAAGGGTAATAAAAGCTCTCTTCTCAGAGCTGTCCAGCATCAGCCCAGGATGGTGAGGGTCTCTGCTGCTGCCTGGGAGAGAGGTTTGGAAGTAGAACTGGGCAAAATCTTTCTGTTTGAAGGGCTGCAGATGGTTAATGATTCTACCACATGCTGGAGTGTGTCCAGAGAAGAGCCATGAGGACATTCAGAGGGCTGCAGCACCTCTGCTATGAGGACAGACTGAAAGAGTTGGTGCTGTTCAGTTTGGAGAAGAGGAGGCACCCAGGTAACCTTATTGTGGCTTTCCAGTATCTGAACAGGGGAAAAAAAAAAGCTGGGGAGGGACTTTTTAGGCTATGAGGTAGTGACAGGACTAGGGGGAATGGAGCAAAGCTGGAGATGGGGAGATTCACACTGGACGTGAGGAGGAAGTTCTTCACCATGAGAGCGGTGAGACCCTGGAATGGGTTGCCCAGGGAGGTGGCTGGGGCCACAACCCTGGAGGTGTTTGCAGCCAGACTGGATGAGGCTGTGCGCAGCCTGATCTAGGGTAGGGTGTCCCTAGACATGGCAGGGGAGTTGGAACTGGATGATGCTTGTGGTCCCTTCCTACCCTGACTGATTCTATGATTCTATGATTTTCATTAATTGGAAAGCATAGATTCAAAAGGAAAAACAAAACCAAACAACATCCCTCCCCCCCCAGACAAACAAATAAAACCAGGGGGAAAAAACCCAACAAACTCCTCCCCCCAAAAAAGGTAAAACAAACAAAAAATCAAAATATTTAGATTTTGTGAATCGTTCTTACTGATATTTTTTTTTTTAAATTACTTGACTATATTTTCAAAGCATTCTAAAGTCTGAACAAAGTACATCTGGTTTGAACAGCATCTATTGATTTGACCTGAAGTTAACTAATTTTAGTTCTGCAGTTGTGGGGTTTTTGTTTTATTTTCACCTTGCCTCCCTAAATCACGATCAAGATCTTTTTTGCTTGTGCATTTTCAGATCAGCTAAGCAAAATCTGAAAAGTTTGTTAGTAGCACAAGCCTAGTTGTGAATTATCTGAGAGCCTTGCATGGAATACTGTCTCGATTAATTGATCATTTCATTTTTACTTAGAGTTTCAGTACCCAAAGAAAGTGAAAGTCTGCATTTACAGTTCACTGGTGGACCCAGGAACCAACCTAGATGTGTGAAGGCAAGTGTTATTTCTTCCTGTTATATAGCCACCAGTAACTCAGACTGTACTGTCCACTTTTGCTTGGGCTTATCTTCAAAACTAATATTAAATTATGTTGCTGCATAATTCTGAGGCTCTTTCCTCAGCCATAATGCAGGCGAATAGGCCAGCCTATTTGGAGGCTTTGGAAAAACCTCCCTGTTATAGGAGCTTTAGAATTCTCACTAGACAACACACAGTGATTCTTCTTCCTGAGTCATACTGCAAAAGCTTTTTATAATCTCTCGCATTCACTCTCAGAGCAAATGATTATACTTCTGAGCTCTTCCTCAGCCATCCAAAGAGATATTTGAGATTCGCTATGTAGTGAGCGATGACTGTGCTGCAGGGAACACGCTCACAGGCAATATGTGCTGGGGCTGCAAATCCTCAAGTGCAGGACTATTTGCATCAACATATGCTATGTCCAGGGCAGGAATGCCTTTGCATGCTTCATTCCCTGCTGATGTAGGAGTGGGTTCTGCTCTGTATCAGGGTACATGCACAATAAGCATCAGGGATATGATTCCAAAAGCATCCACAGGGTTTGCGTGTTCACGGCACAGGCTGCCAGGGGCAAGGAGAACCAACTGTTGTAGCTGACCAAAGAAGAGGACCCAAGAAAGCCAGGATGTGTGAAAGCAAACTCACTTGCAGACACATCCAAAACATACTATGCTGTTGTTTTTAAAGTCTCTGTTTAAAATGTGACCCAGCTCATAACCAGCAGCACTTGCCTTCCCCTGGCATCTGCACAATACTAAGATGATCCACTGGTATCATGTCTGACATGACAGCAGGAAGCCCCCAGTGTTTGCAGTGGAGATTGTCCATATTGCACATACTGCTTCTTCCTATAACATGAAAGCACCACAGAATTTTCTGGTTCATTTCATGTTGGAGACCTAAGCTAGACGCCAGATCTCATAACTCCTGGTCCTTTGTGATAGCCACAAGAACATCTGTCCCAGACATTTCACCTCACCAGACACTTCCAGACAAGAAATCTGACACGGTGACTAAGCAACACTTTCCCATAGCTTTCTAAAAGTAACTGAGTGTAGATCTTAATTACTAGAAGCTGAGGACCAACCTTTTCTTGAGTAATTTTCTGTCCCCTTTCTATAGGAACTGGAAAGGTGAATTATTTTCAAAGAGAATGCAAAATTACTTAGCAGAAAGCCAAACCCTGACACACTAGCAAGTTAGGTCAAACACATTCTGTTGCTTTGGAAGGTATCAGCATGTTGCTGCTCAGTCAGTCTTTTCCTGGTGATGGCTCTGGAAAAGAAGAGTCACACAAAGGCAGGATTCACTGCTCCCCGTGGTGCATGTCAAACAACAAATCTGGCAAACACCTGTCCTGAGGAGGAGGAATAAAAGCAGCATCTTGCAGAGAAGGATGATCCAATGTTACATGTATCTAGCACTATGCAAATTCCGGATATGTCCATGCTCCCTGTTATCCTGCTGGTCATGGATATCCATTCTAAAGGCTGTTTCACAGCATAGCTATCATTATTCATACCAGCAACTTGATCCGTATGCAGTATTTCCTGAAGGTCTGTCATCTTATCTGAGAGCAGAAACAATGACTAGCAAATTTTCAAGGGGACAACTTCAGAACAATCCCAGGGCTGAAATCTGTTCCTATCAACCATCTGTCTAATAACAGCTCCATAATAGTCAAAGAGAAAACATAGGAAATCCGTGTCACGCTTTTGGCACCTCGTTAACACAGCTTGCTTCTCAGCAGCACCCAATATCCAGCAGCCCTCATGGAAGTCAAGATGGGCAGCAGATAGCAACACTGCTTTGGACACGTTGTATGTATGGCAAAGAGGTGACTTTTGCTATGTCTGCCTTCATCAAGATGAATGCAGATTTATGTCTTGACACCCACATCACGAGAAAGGCAAAACCCACAGAAGGGAAACAGACAGGACACAGTATCCTAAAAAAAACCCCTCAGGATTACTGTGATCCATTCCTGGGGGCAAAGGTGAATGCAGAGACTTAAGGTGTGCATAAAACTTCTTCATTTCCCCACAGCTGGGGTTTGTTATCAGCTTTGCATATCTGTATTGCTCTAAACCTTGCATTTAATAGACATATTTCTAGTAACCATTTCTAAATTAATAGCATTTAAATGCTGGATATGGGCAGCCTGCAGCTACATGTGTTGTGGAAGCAGATCTTGCAAGCCTGACTCATAGCAATAATGGCTTTGGTATCAGCTTCTTAATTATGATGGAAATTACTGGAGCAAATTACCATAAAGGTTTAGGAACATTCAGTCCGTTCTGACCCTTCCAGGTCTGTTGCAATATGTATTTGCTTTTTCTTCATAAATGTTAAAATGCTTTCCTTTTTCTTTTGGGTTTTTGTTTTTTTTTTTTTTTCTTCTTTTTTTCTTTTTCTTAATCTGTCTCTTTTCTTGCAAATACAGAAATAAACTTCTCTTCACCATGGCAAGGTACCAAGAAGACAGGTGGCTTCCTGGGTAAACAATGATAATTGGGAAAGAGGTAATAGAAATTCCACCCTGCACACTTCCAAGTCTAGCACATAAGTTCTCCACAGTGTATGAGGCTGCTTGAGGGAGAAAGGGGTTACCTGCTCCACTGAATCCTAACTCAAAATCACTAACAGACCTTCAACCAGCCTACAGACATCTGCCTCTACTCTGCCGTGGTGAGACCCTCATCTTGAGTACTGCCTTCAGTTTTGGGCTCCCCAGTTTAAGAGGGACAAGGATCTGCTCAAGAGAGTCCAATGGAGGGCTATGAGGATGATTAGCAGACTTACAGGGAGAGGCTGAGGGACCTGGGCCTTTTTAGTCTGGAGAAGACTGAGAGGGGGTTTAATAAATGTTCATAAATATCTGAGGGCTGGGGATCAGGGGCGGGGGTGGGGATAGATAGGCTCTGATCACCTGTTCCCTGGGATAGGACAAGGAGCAACATATATAAGCTGCAGCACAGGAGGTTCCACCTCAACACAAGGGGGAACTTCTTTATTGTAAGGGTCACAGAGCACTGGAACAGGCTCCCCAGAGAGGCTGAGGCATCTCCTTCTCTGTAGACTTTTAAGGTCTGTCTGGATGTGTTCCTCTGTGACCTGAGCTAGATTGTCTGGACCTGCTCTAGCAGGAGCATTGATGATCTCTTTAGGCCCCTTCCAAACCCTGGTATCCTGTGATCCTGTGATCCACTTCAATTGCAGAGCAATTACTCAGCAAATCCAGGGCCACATATTCACACTTCAAATGAAAAATCTGAGAACAACACTAGCTGAAGAAACCAATCCTTTGCACCAAAGTCCTCTTTGCAACCAAACCAAGGGAGGCACAGCCTGATGCTGATGTCTTTGTTTGCAGCTAACAACTTTTGGGAAAGGCAGCAGCCTGCATAGTGTATAACAGTTCTCTGAGAAAGAACTAAAGCACTGTCAGACTAATTTTATGTCTTTGTTTCTGCAAATGTAGCTTTTAAGGGAGTCCAAATCTTGCAAGTTGTCATTTTGCTGCTTTCGGAGAAGGAGCATCGCAAGATATGTCGGAACAAATTTAAGGCACTCATCCATTTTCAGAAGGGAATTCCTTCAGGTTGGATTAACCAAGATTTACTCGGTTTGCTTATGTTCTGTCTGCTCATGTTGGTTTTGTACAAGTTCCAGTAAGCTCCACTGGAATTAATGTACTGATAGGGTCATGCCAGGGGAGCCTCATCTGAGATGAACTAGATTTCCACTGGCACTTACTGGATCTTAATAGCACATTTGAACTTGAGTGTACTGACACATACAGGCTGAGAGAGGGGGGCTGTAGGACCAGCAGACTGGCCTTCAGCCTCTCACGTGAACTTGTGTGGTGTGATCGGTCACCATGGCTTTTTCTGTCCCAGAAGCAAGCACTTCCCCCTGTGTTCTCATACCTCCGTGGATTCAGAACAGAGTGTTCCTTCCCATGCTCCAACCAGGAGGACGACGAGGGGCTGGCCCCAAGGGGTGATAATGAAAATGCCTTGGTAATGAACCCATCTGGTGATGTCCTCACTGGCCTGGCTTTCGGTGCCAAGAAACTCAGCGGGGGTCAGCCGCTCTTTAAAGCAAACATATGTACAATACGTACGGATTTCACTTTCCCTGCAATTTCCACCCTGCCCCCCACTGCTAATGTTTTAAATACTTTCCCTGAAAACACTTCTCTGCAGGAACGGCTGCTAAGCAGATCTCCAACTTTGCTGCTATGCATTCTAGTGGCCTGACCTTTCCGAGAGAAGAGTGTCCCAGATGAAGCCAAGCATTTGGCGTGACGGGGCCCAAGCTTCCAAACCAAGAGGAGTTCAAGGCTGTCAAGGCACCCTCAGGCTGCAAGTCTCTAAAGGCCAAGATCTGCTTTCCGGCTCGGTGGCTGAGTGACACGGCACCATCCAAGCCCACAGGGACAAATGTTCTCCCCACCACAAGAAGGACATGGAACTGTTGGATAGAGTCTGAAGGAGGGCCACAAAGATGCTCAGAGGGCTGCAGCAGCTCTGCTATGAGGACAGGCTGAGAGAGTTGAGGCTCTGCAGCCTGGAGAAGAGAAGGCTTTGAGGAGACCTTATGGTAGCCTTCCAAAATCTGAAGGGGGCCTACAGGAAGGCTGGGGAGGGACTATTCACAAGGTCTTGTAATGACAGGACAAGGGGTAATGGGTTTACACTGGCAGAGGGGAGATTGAAACTGGATGTTAGGAAGAAGTTCTTTACAATGAGGGTGGTGAAACACTGGCACAGGTTGCCCCGGGAGGTTGTGGCTGCTCCCTCCCTGGAAGTGTTCAAGGCCAGGTTGGATGAGGCCTTGAGCAACCTGTTCCAGTGGGAGGTGTCCCTGCCTGTGGCGGGGGGTTGGAACTGACTGATCTTTGAGGTCCCTTCCAACCTAAACCATTCTATGATTACCTAAAGAGTGCATCTTGACAGTATCACCTATCAAAAGCAGTCTCTGGCCATGCTATCTCCAGACTTGCCTGGACATCATCTAGCAAGCAATGACAGGTCCAGCCCTGACAGCTTGCCAGCAGGGTGCTAACACTGCAAAACCAATGGTGTGGCAGCCCTCAAGCTTGCATCCCTTTTAGCTCACTAGCACAGAAGAATCCCAGGAGGTTAGCCAGTCCAGCCATTTCCAGCCAGACAAGCTCCTAGCACCCAAAATGAGGCACCAACACCTTCAGCCACAGGCAGACTCTGCAGCACAGGTCCATCACCCTTCCTCGACAAAGCACTGGCTCTTATCACCTCCTAACGGACGTAACCACAACTGCTGAGCCAACAAAATGAAAGGGCTGGAAGGGAAAGAAGACCATGGCCACCTGTGCCGGGAGTCAGACACTGAACCAAGCCTACTGCTGGAGGATTTTAAGGAAGCGTTCAGCAAATGAAACTAATGGGACGAGCAGGAGCAGCACCTTCAGCCCCACTGTCCAGGAGGTCTCCCATAGCTCAAAAGTGCCCTCCTCTGGCTGATTTTGACAGACTCAGCCATAATTGCTGGGATAACACTTTTCCGTGGGAAGGAATGATCAAAAATCAGCTGCAAAGCAATCACTAAAGAGTGAGCTGCCCTGCAAGTTTTCAATCACTAAAGAGTGAGCTGCCCTGCAGGTTTTCCAGCATGGTCTAAGAGATGGACCAGCCGCACCATGGCTGCCATCACAGCCAACCTGCAAGACAACAGCCTCAGACCCACAGGGAACAGCTACCTTCTGAGGAAATCCTCAGCCAGGCATTTCAGTCCAGGCCCTCTTTCAGTTCTGAGGCTTCGTGTTTCACAGCTCTCAACATAGTTACTTTAAAAAAAAAAAAATTCAGAACACAGTTTTCTGCCTCGCAAATTTCCATACTGCTAAGTCATCTTTGGACTCTTGTCTCCAAGCAGTTGCCTGACATATCCCAGATGACTATTTTAGGAGAAGGCAAACCATGCCCTAGAAATGCCTGCTTTCTCTCTGCTGACTGTAACGGCAGTCTAGACAGTGAGCACAGATGGAGATCGCTCTACTTGGTCAGGTGAATCACACCTCTGCAGACTCGGAGCTTCAAAAACTTCACCCTTCATGCAGGCTTAAAAGCTGCATTACTGGCTAAAGTTGTTCATAATTTAAAACCATCCATGGATATCTTAGGAATCTCTGACTTACCAGTGTGTCATTGTATGGGTATTCCACCTTGGTATTGCATAGCAGTCTTTTTTTTTTTTTTGGTCTTTCTTTTCCCCCTCCCATTTAATTTTAATATCATGAAGAAGTTCTCTACTTTCCTTAGAAGATAATTCCACAGTCTAGTAACTCTTAGAATGACCTGGGCTAGAAGTGACCTCCAAAGGTTATCTAGTCCAACCCCTCTCTGCAGCAAGCAGGGGCATCCTCTATTAGATCAGGCTGCCCAGAGCCCTGTTGAGCCTCACTTTGAGTATGTCCAAAGTGAACTTACAATCATAGAATCAGTCAAGGTTGGAAGGGACAACAAGGATCATCCAGCTCCAACCTCCCTGCCATGCCCTGGGACACCCTACCCTAGATTAGGCTGCCCACAGCCTCAGCCAGCCTGGATGCAAACACCTCCAGGGATGTGGCCCCAACCAACCTGTTCCAGAGCCTCACCACTCTTCATGCTGAAGAACTTCCATCCAATCTGAATCTCCCCACCTACAGCTTTGCTCCATTCCCCCTAGTCCTTTCACTACCTGATAAACTAAAAAGTCCCTCCCCAGCTTTTCCATAGGCCCCCTTCAGATCCTGGAAGGCCACAAGAAGGTCACCTGGGAGCCTCCTCTTCTGCAAACTGACCAGCCCCAACTCTTTCAGTCCATCCTCATAGCAGAGGTGCTGCAGCCCTTTGAGCATCCTTGTGGCCCTTCTCTGGGGCTTACTTGTTCTTTTGGGCTGCCACCTACTAATTTACCTCATTTTCAATTGTGTGAGAAAACAGAAGTCACTAGAGATAAAGCAGCAACACACAGGAATTCCTTATTGCCTGCAGCCTCTAGAAGGAATAAAGAAGAGGAAGAAGGATAAATACAGAGAATTGGGGTGAGGCAGCTATTGCCTTGTCTCACTATGTATGCTTTTGTACTTTCTCACCCTTCCTTGTGGTATATCTTAGCTATATCTTCATAATATTATGCTTGCATTTAAGGATATTTGATATATAACAAACATTTATGCTTGTATAGCCTACCCACTTTTTATTTAAATGAATGTATAATTAATTAAAAAAATAAATATATTCAATAAATCAATCTGAAGTCTCAGTTTAGTCTCCCCATGCCACATTTTTTCTGCTCAGCCTTCTGGATTAGCTGCTTTCAGTAAGGAGCTGAATAGAAGTGCCACTTAGAAGCTACTCTGCATATATTTAAGAATGCTTGCAAAGGTTTAAGCGAAGAAGAAAAGCACAAGTTTGTAAATCAATGGCAGGAAATTTGCAAGCAAAACATAGGCAGCTCTCAATGGGTTTTTTTTACATGTCATTAACCTGATCTGCATCATACTTAGCCAGAGACATCACTAATTGCTCTTAACCCAAAACAGAAGTCAATGGAAAAATACCTGTTTTAGAAATGAAC
Organism: Psilopogon haemacephalus; assembly: GCA_013396835.1. Classification (NCBI taxonomy): domain Eukaryota; kingdom Metazoa; phylum Chordata; class Aves; order Piciformes; family Megalaimidae; genus Psilopogon; species Psilopogon haemacephalus. The sequence goes on from VWZI01002219.1 coordinate 551,997, forward strand.
CACTGAAAGACAACAGTAACACTGAGACTGCTACAGTAAGGTGAGATTCATGGGGCAGAGGTCCTTGTGGAGAGTCCTAGAATGCTCTTAAGAGTGCTTCTTTAACCCTATTGTGATTTGAAAGGACAATCTGTATCACAACATATGGGTAGAGGTAACATTACCTTCTTCCAGGGGGTATTTTTGCCATCAGGAGTTGCCCACAGCTCTCTGTGTTTGGCCACACACCCTTCATTGCACGTTTGGGATTTGCCTTCCAGTGCTCCCTTCCAGTTTGGCAACAGCATTCATATCACCATCATTTTAGCTAAATAGACCTTCCAAAATACCTTGATTCCAGACTTTTTTTTCTTTTTTTTTATCCCCCTTGATAATTTGCCTCTCCAAGTGACAGGGAGTAGTCCTGTTTTCAGTTGGTAGGTCTGTCTGGCATGACAGGCAAACCACCCAAGATGTTTGCTTCAATTCCCAGCAGTCAGGACAGAATGTATTTGAACTTCTTGGAACGTGCCAGACTTTGGGGTTTCTTGCATGTAATGGTAAGTGAGCTTCCTTGCTTTGATTTCTGCGCCAAGTCATGGGTGACAGAAATAGTCTCTGCTTTTCACTTACGTAGGTAGCTCCACTCTTAGATACCACTGCATGGGTCTACGTGGCCGGCTCAGACAGACACTTTGCTCTGTTAACATCTCTGCCTACACCCAGTCTCCTAAGTCTGTGACTTGGTTTGGACTTTTCTAGACACATCATTAAGGATTTATTAAATCTAGCTTCTCAATAAAAAGAATATATATGGCGTCATAAAAATCAACTGCCTGGCTTGATTTTTTTTTTCCAGGTATTAGAGCTAAATCACCCACCCTACTGTCCCTGACAGTCCAAAGGCTGTCTGGGTGTCCCTGAGGCTACAACTTGGCACAGGGTCTCCATTACCACTGCCTGTTGCAGAGAAGGATGCAAGTCAATTATAGCCTAGAAACATCAAGCCCTCTTGTCTCACCATTAACACTGGAAACTTTATTCCTATGAAATATATTTAGTTTAGCACCATCAAAAAGCCAAGAATGGGGCTCTGGGCATTACACATCCAAAGGGAGGTGGAAAGTCACTGCCCAGCTTGTAATTAAAAAAGCAAAACAAACAAGCAGAAAAAAAAAAAAAAACAAAATAAAAAAAATCACACCAAACAAAAAACTCCACCAAAAAAAACCAAAACCCCACCCAAAGTCACATTGAAAACAAACCAAAACAAACAAACAAACAACAAAAAAAAACCCTAACATAACTAACATTAAAAAAATGAGAGAAAGAAGAGCATGTCCAGAGAAGGGCCATGAGGATGCTCAGAGGGCTGCAGCACCTCTGCTATGAGGACAGACTGAAAGAGTTGGGGCTGGTCAGTTTGCAGAAGAGGAGGCTCCCAGGTGACCTTCTTGTGGCCTTCCAGTATCTGAAGGGGGCCTACAGAAAAGCTGGGGAGAGACTTTTTAGTCTATCAGGAAGTGACAGGACTAGGGGGAATGGAGCAAAGCTGTAGGTGGGGAGATTCAGATTGGATGTGAGGAGGAAGTTCTTTAGCATGAGAGTGGTGAGAGCCTGGGATGGATTTCCCAGGGAAGTGGTTGGGGCCACATCCCTGGAGGTGTTTGCATCCAGGCTGGCTGAGGCTGTGGGCAGCCTGATGTAGGGTAGGGTGTCCCTAGGCATGGCAGGGGGGTTGGAACTAGATGATCCTGGTGGTCTCTTCCTACCCTGACTGATTCTATGATTCTAAGAAGAAGATATAAACACAAAGTTTTTAACTATGAAATTATGTGAACTGTTTGTGAACTCCTCTTCCTCTTGAATGCCTCCCAGAGAGCTTCCACTGGGAGATATCTATGCCTGTACTTCTGATGGTCTGTAACAGATAAGAGAGCACATCTTAACCAGAAGATCTGAGTGTGTTTCTCAGAATCCCTACCGGGAAATAGGGTGGTTTGACTTGGCAGAACAGAGAAAAGCCTGGCATATTGTGTCAATATCACAGGATCTGCCTTTCTTTAAATACATAAAATCTCTCCTGGTTACAGCCTAGCACATACCCATTCTCTTTCAGATTCTGCTGTCAATAGTTTCTCAACATTAAGATTCAGCATCTTCTATTCCAGTCCTTTTCACAGCAGCCAAGTCTGCAAAAAGATTTTAACACTTCACGTGTTCCTAATTACTTTAATCAGAGAACTCTGAAGAGCTCTGCAAACATTTATTAACGCTTGCAACAGCTCCACGAGTCTGTTGTAGGGGGCTCTCATTTTATCCCCAATATACAGACAGAGTAACTAAGGTAACAGCAGGCAAAAGGCATCTGACTTCCCACTTGAAGGTGTAGTGTTTTAACTATCAGATAATTATTCTTCTACTGAGAACAGCTTAATGCTGCAATGTACAAATATTGACTGCTTGTGCTCAAGTGCTGCTCTAAAAAAATCTCCTTCAGAAGTAGATGCATCAGTCTAGTTTCATGCAGAGCTACAGCCTATGTGCAACATTTGTACAGGGATTCTGTCTGGGGAGGTCTGGATTGAAAGTGTCAGATCAGAGCCTGCAACAAGCTTTGAGGTCCAAGCAGTAGAAGGTCTCCCTCAATATAACAACCAGAGACTCTATAATCTATGCTCCCTTGAGTTCCTACCACAAACCAGGGCATGGAGGGGAGTCACCTGGGTCACTGCCTCCTCTCCACTGCCATCAAACACCCACAGCAAAGGCCTTTTCTGGGTAGGAGGTGTCTGGAGGGGAGCCCCAGCCTTATCCCATTGCCTCAGTCCACTCTGCCACATTTGGAGATGTGTTCTTCTGAAGATGGAGAGAGCTGCAAAAAACAACCTTTCCCAAGCTGGGAAAACAGCTGAACTGTTGCCTTCTGTGCTGGTTCAAACTAATTGGAGGATTTGAATGAGAAATTAGAGCATAGGCTGAGAGAGGAAAGCACAGATGATGCTACTTCCCTCATAGCTTTACTGAGAAAGGGGAAAAAATTGTTTTAAGAGTTGTAACCCAAATATAGATAAATCAGATTGCTTCAGACCACCTTGGGCTGTGGCTGCTCTTGCCTTTTGTAGCTGAATCTGAATAATTCCACTAACTTCTTTCCTGCTACTAACCCCCAGCCGATCTACCTCGCCTATCTGCTGCATTAACAGATGGTGAGATATGATTGGGGAAGGTGGAAAGGTGGTAGGGGTAGGGTGGAATGTGACTGGGGTGGTTAGAAACCCCTCTTAGGGATTTTGATCTCTGGGAGGGGTCTGGTGTTTCTGTATTACCTTTTTTTACTGTATATATCTGTAAATATCTGTTATACATTGTAAATACCTGCTTGTATATTGTGTATTGCTGTAAATATAAAGCTTCATTCCTTAACTTCCAGCTGACTGAGTCCTAGCCTGGGTTATTTCAGACTGGGGGAGGGAAGGGGCGGGCAACTNAGAAAATTTTATATGCCACTCCACATAGCTGGAAAAAAAGTAAACTCATATGATTCTTCAGCTCCCTAGAAATTGAACTGAAACGCATTAAATTCATCTCACATAACCTGCCAATACTCAGTCTGCCCTTTATTGAAATTCACACCAGTACCCAAGAAAAGAAAAAAAAAACCACTATTTTTCACTCCCAGATCTCACAAACAACAGCTAATGAAGTAATAGGCTCAGATTTTGCCAGTACCTACTAGGGTAGGTCAACCTAGTACAGCTTGAAGCTATTAAACGGGTTCTATATATTCCTGTGGACACACATATCATAAAGTCAAAATGATGAAGTGCCTGGTACAGATAGATTTTGAAAACAGTCAAGAACTGTTTGTTCCCAGCCCTGGAGGAGTTACAGATCCCTGAGAATGCCCATAGCTGCCAAATGAATCTAGAGATGAAGAGAGCCTTTAATCTTTATCCCCTTCAATATTCAAGGGGGGAAGGAAGTCCATTCCAGTGCATCAGTAAAAACCTTCAAAGCTGAAGGTGAGGCAACTGGTGCACTGTTTGATAAAAAAATAAATCACCACACAGATGGCAAAAGAAGTGCAGAAATGAAAAGCCAACTGTGAACCTGCCTGGACACAGAGCAGCTCCTCAGCTGTTAGGAGTGAGCCCAGTTTATACTAGCTGGCAGCCTGACTCCACAGTCGTTTTTTTTTTTCCTGTTTGGCTGGGATTTTGGAGTTGTTGGTTATGCACTGGTTTGTGGATTTGTAGGTTGTTGGGTTTTGGTTTTTTTAAAGGCATTGATAAAGTTATTTGTTGGCATTTTTATTTTCCCTTATACCAAATTTGTCCCCACATCCAGCTCCCATAAAGGTAAAGAGATCCCCATAGAGTCACTGGGAGTTGGGATGGGGTTTTACATCTGGTGATGGCAGCTGAATTCTGTGGTGGGTGGGTTCGCAGCTCCTTCCCCTTTAGTCTGCCCTCCTCAGACCCCACCTGGAGTACTGTGTGCTGTTCTGGAGCCCCCAACACAGGAAGGACATGGAACTGCTGGAGCAAGTCCAGAGGAGGCCATGAAGATGCTCAGAGGGCTGCAGCAGCTCTGCTATGAGGACAGGCTACGAGAGTTGGGACTCTGCAGCCTGGAGAGGAGAAGGCTTTGAGGAGACCTTAGAGTAGCCTTCCAGTATCTGAAAGGGGCCTACAGGAATGCTGGGGAGGGACTACTTACACGGTCTTGTAATGACAGGATGAGGGGTAATGGGTTTAAACTGGCAGAGGGGGAGATTTAAACTGGATGTTAGGAGGAAGTTCTTTCCAGTGAGGGTGGTGAGACACTGGCACAGGTAGCCCAGGGAGGTTGTGGCTGCTCCCTGCCTGGAGGTGTCCAAGGCCAGGATGGATGAGGCCTTGAGCAACCTGTTCTAGTGGGCGGTGTCCCTGCATATGGCATAGGGGGGTTGAAACTGGATGAGCTTTGAGGTCCCTTCCAACCTAAATCATTCTATGATTCCACAGACTTCAGCAGCCTCATCATCATGGCAGTGGAGAAGGAATTGCAGTTGGAGAAAAGCCTGGGGCAATAACATACCGCAGGGATTCAGCCTGGGAAGTTGCCTGATTTGCACATACCCAACCTAAATTCTCCTTCATAGGTGATCCTCAAGCCACTTCTAATCAACCTCCTGCATCCAATTCCCAGGATGAAAGAGGAGATGTGTCACCACCAGTCCCATCATTGTATGCCCAGGAAGACCAGGCAGACTGCACCAAGCAGAGCACTAGCATTATACAGATGAGACATTTTCAACTGTTTAAAGTGTCTCCCTATTGCTTTTCTTTCACTGCTAGGCTGGCAGTGAAAGGATTAAGCTCTCCTGATAAATGTTGCCACACCAAAGCCAAAATTAATTTGACTACATCAATCCACGCACTTGAGTGGACTTTTAAGACTGCTTTTGTCCCCATTAATACTAAGAGTACCTGGGAATAGCTACTGCAGCTGAATGCATCCTGAGAGCACTCTTCAGACATTCAACACTGGCTTATGGTGACTTGAAATTGCAGGGACAAATGGAATGGAGCAAAATCACAGAAGAGGACCAAGCTGCTTTAAACCAGTTTCCTAATTACTTGGTCAGGTCAGCACATTTGCCCCCCAAAAAAGAAATAAATCTGTTCGAAGAGGAACTGTGAGACCTGATAGAAGACACATAACAGCCAAAGCCCCTCCATGAATTTAGCTACCAGCACAGTACCATTGGTGGCAACAGTGATGTATAATTTTGCAGAAGAAGCCTACCAAAAGAAAGTAACAAATATATTTAAGCACCAAATATAGCTCAGTTCTTAGTTTTGGTTAGGCAAGACTCACAGGATTACAGGTCAGCATTAGAACATAAAAACCCTCATGTCACCAAGCCAAAGAACCTTCCAAATATCACTTCTCCTCCCACCACCTTCTGGATTTTGCAGGAATTGTTTCTTGATGGTTAACCCTCAATTCCATCTGTTGTATTACAACAGCCCTTTGCACGCAAGAAGAGAAGAGGAGGGTTTGCTTCTGAGCTGAAAAAGGAACGTGGCAAATTTTTTGAGAGAATGGCACAAAAAACAATTAAACCTTCTGAGCTCCGAGAGCAGGTCTTGCAGACAAGGGGTACTCAGAAATTAAAAAGGGAACAGAGTTTCTGGGGGTCATTGGGGGGGTTATTGGGGGAGAGGGGGTTTGGGTTTTGTTGGGGTTTTTTTTGGTTGGTTGGTTGGGTTTGGGAAGGGCTTTTTTTGCACCAAGCAAGGAACAGGTGTTCAGCTATTTTATAGCCAGGAGCATCACTGCAGTCAGAGATGCCTCTGCGCATCAAGGGTTTTCCAGGAACACATTTGCACTCATTATACTGCCACAACAGTACAAGTCAGCACAAGCTTGGGGTGCTGGCACAAATATAAACCTGGTTGCTGTTCAGAAGAGCATACTAAGTTTGTTTGAATAACGTGAAAGGAGCTATAGTGGAACAAAGCATCCTTTGGGTACTTTTAGCTAATAATTTTAAAACAAAAAAAAAAATAGAGGAAAAGGGAAACAGAAGCAATTGTGTGCTGACTTGCATGCCCAAGTGTCATCATTAAAAATGCTTTGCTAGGCCTAATGCTCATGCTCACGCATCAGACTTGCCTATTCAAGCACTGGATTATGAGAATATACCAGGTACCACTCAGAAAATTTCACTTTTTGCACACATCTCCCCATGATGTGCTCAGACTTAGAGCCCTTGTGCTTGAAAAGAACCCTCCAGTTGTGCAGCCCAGACTGTTGCAACATCTGGGGCTCTGCTTTCAGAGGGTTTGACATCTATTCAATAACACAGCATCTCACACTCAGCCAGCACTTCACATTTTCATAGCCTTCAGACAGAAATCAGTCTTCAGTGCATATCCGAAGGCATCAGCTTGTATCACTTCTCTGAGACAGCAGGATATTTTAACTAGGTTCTTACTAATTTTATTTAGGCATTAACTCATTACATTAGCAAATGTGATCCATGACAGTAATTATTCTCTAAGAGCTACTGTCTGGCCACCCTCAGCTCTGCATCTCCTCAGCAGCAGCCTCGTGGGAGAAGCTCTGGTCCTGATGGACATCAGAACCAAAGCTTTCTTTCCTGCCAAGAGGCAGCTTTTGTCCACGCCTGCCAGCTAGAAGCTAGGCCAGAACCTACAGCATAGTCAAACACCAGAAGCAACCAGACTTTCTGGAACACTTTTCAAAGGAGCAGTTGCACAGCCTGTGTTTTGGATAAATCAATAAACTGCTTCCACACAAGCTACTGGTCAGCAGCACTAGCTCCATGTTATCTACAGCAAACATTCATGTTTTCCATCCACATCCTGCCTCTGAACTTCACTGAGGGAAACAACAGCTGCATCTTTCACTTTCCTTTGCCTTTGGGGAAGATACGTTGCTTTTCTCCATTCCATCTGGGACCTCTGGAATCCCAAATCCTGACAGCAGGAAACAGGTCAGATTAGTCCCAAAAACTTGTGTCCAAACAAGCACTGTGTTTGCCAGTCTGCTTGCTGTTGCTATGGCACATCTAAAGGTTTTGGACAATCTGTGTGAGGAGCTGAGCAGAGTGTAGCAAAGAATCCGTCCTCTTAGTAGCCTTCCAATATCTGAAGGGAGCCTACAGGAGGGCTGGGGAGAGACTATTCACAAGGTCTTGTAAGGACAGGACGAGGGGGAATGGGTTTAAGCTGGCATAGGGGAGATTCAAATGGGATGTTAGGAGGAAGTTCTTTACAGTGAGGCTGGTGAGACACTGACACAGGTTGCCCAGGGAGGTTGTGGCTGCTCTCTCCCTGGAGGTGTTCAAGGCCAGGCTGGATGAGGCCTTGAGTGACCTGTTCTAGTGGGAGGTGTCCCTGCCTATGGCAGGGGGTTGGAACTGGATAATCTTTGAGGTCCCTTCCAACCTAAACCATTCTATGATTCTATGATTTGCTCTGGTTTTGATGACACAAGAGGCATGGAAGAGTACTAAGTTAAAATGATGCTAAAGGTAGGTGGATACCATGAAGACCAGAAGAAAATACCTCACCCAGGAGCTCAACAGCTTCCTGTGAAAGCTGTGGTGGGGGGAAGAAGTGCAAGACCTCCATGCCATGGATTGACAATACACTGACTTCAGTTTGTATGCTGACCAGAAATGGTGCAGTCTCATAGGGTAAAATGCTGCACAGGTATAAGCTTTGCAAGTTCAAATGTGTTCAAAACATTTCAACATGTTAGCTCTGTGCCAGCAGGCTTTATGCCTGATAAAATATCACCTGTCTGCACCACTTTAATTTTATGCTGGATCAAGCATTCCCCATCCTCTTGCCACCAGCATAAAGCTGAACTAAAGCAGCAAAGTCAGGATTCTGAACCTTCTGCTCAACAGGAAGGGAACTGCAATCCCATCCCTGATCTACTGCAGTTTACTACCCCTGGCTGTATAGATCTGGTACTGAGCAACCACAACATGAAGATCTAATTCCACAACCCCTTTTCCAGGATAAAAAAAATAAGACTTTGAGAAATTCCCACTTTGTTGCCTGACCCAGGTCTCCTGTTCACATCCCTTTGCCTCGGTTAACCTCCTGTCTGCTTGTGTTGATGCAACGGGTTGTGGGGCTATGCCGTAAACTGGAGCAGGGAAACTTCTTTTGCATAGCAGCTGCAATGGTTTTTTTGTTTGCTTTTTTGTTTTTTAATATTGGATCATTTCATGTCTCCACAAAGAGCTGCCTCAGCACAACTGAGGGGGCAATGAACTGTGTGGTAGTGCCAAGAGCAAGTGGCCAAAGGTGGGGGCAAACCATCTAAATTGTCTCTGCTCCTGGGGAAAACATTCATGTAACTGCACCCAGAGTAAGTTAGCTGCCAACCTCCTGAGCAAGCTATCAGCATAGCATTTGCATTTGAATTGAGACAAAAATCCCCAAGGAGCATGTCTAGGCAGGTGGGTAGTCTAGAGTTGGTCAGAGGTGGGATGGAAGGAGGGCATTCTTCATGAAAATTGGGTAAACAGTTCCCCAGGCTGCTGCACACTACAAGGATTTTAGGTTGTTTCCAAAGTTTTTACCTATCTGTACCTTTGCCTTAAGCTTTAATAAATAAATCTTCCCTTTGCTTTGCAATGAAACCTGTCTAGGGTCATGGGACCAGACTGCGCAATGGAAAAGCTCATCTAGCTAATTAATTACTGCTCCTGCTTCCCTCAGCATCAGAGAACAAAACCAGGTCCTTTGGCTCCAGCTGCATGAACTAATGGGAAGGCACTTTTAATCACAGCTAGGGACTGCATCCTCATAGTTTCAAGTCACTGAGCTTGGTCTACAGCAGGGAATTTTTCTCTGTTGCAGCTTGTGGAAAATCAATGGGAGCTAGGAGCATGGGCCAAGCTGTGGGAAACCTGGACTCCCAAATCAATTCTGTCTCTTGCTGAGGGTGGTAAACACACATAGCTGCTGCTAGCCAGGTCTGCCTAACACCACGCTTGATACTGTCTGCTGCTGGATTTCTATTTGCTTGTCTATCTCAGGGGGGAAAGGGATGACAGAGGAAGGGGGAGGTGAGAGTGGTAGCAGGATTACCACATATAGTCATTATAATCATTAACCACAGCACACCAAATGAATCATTAGGCATCACAACAGATCCACACATGCTTTGCTTCTTAAAGCTTCCTGACTTGCATCTCTGTTTTCTGTACAAATGCCCAGTAATTGTTTCAAGCAACCAAGCACATTTCCAATGTTACTGCTGCAACTCCTTCCAAAAAAATGACTAAACAGATGAAGCTTTGCTGAAGGAACAGATCTGTTTATAGAACATACTTTTCTTTCACTAGACCAAATATATTCAGCCCTCTCAAATAAATATGTACATTTAAAAATTCATAACTTGCTAAATCAGAAAAAATATATATATATAAGAAGGAAAAGAAGAAAGGGCAATTGAGAAATTATGTAATGAAGAACAACTTGAATAAAAACCTGCATTTTAAAATATTTTATGCACACTCTTTGGAGGCTAAATCTGAGAGCAAGTTTTATTTTTATTTACATTTAAATATTTAAGACTGAATAAATTAGCCCATTAAAGATAAAGAAGGGGAAAACCTTGAAGGAAATGGATTTTAAAAAAAAAAAAAAAGTCAGTCTTCAATCTATATCATTACAACCTAAACAGCCTCTTAGCTTGGAATATAAGAACCTGAAAGTGAATCTAACTAGGCAAATAAAGCAATGCTAACTTGTTTGATTTAATTATCCAAGCTGAAATGAAAAGAAAATAAATTTAAAGAAATTATATACAAATAACGTTGGGTTTGTTGGTTGTTTTTTTTTCCAGATTCTATTGCTCTTATGACTCCAGCAGCTATTTCCACAGTCATATGCTTGCAACAGCACCTGGCAGCAGTTTCAATAAGTTATCTGAGTATTACAAAATGGCTTTACAACAGCAGACAAAACCACTCCATTCAACCCTCCTAAACTGATCCCCTTTTGGCTTCCATTCCGAACTGGCCCCTCTGGAACAGCCCTCCCTGTATCACAAGGCTGCTGAGATCATGCCAACTGAATCAAAACCCCAGGAAATCACAATAGGATTAAAAAATTCTGAGGACAGAAGGCAACCAGGAGTTTTTCCATGGACATTAAGAAAAGCAGGACTGGGCCACAAATTCAACACTGTAATACCCCAACCTTTATCCAGGTGTAGAGGTCTGGACTGTGGCTTTACATATGTTTGCATGGTACTTAGGAGGCACAAAGAAGCAAGTAATGATAATTCACAGAATGGTCTGGATTGGGAGAGACCTTGAGGATCAGCAAGTTCCAACTTCCCTGGCACTGGCAGGAACACCTTCCACTAGACCAGATTGCTCAACATCTCATCCAACCTGGCCTTGAACACCTCCACAGAGGAAGCATCCACAGCGTCCCTGTTTCAGTGTCTCACCACCCTCAGTCTAAAGAATTTCTTCCTAATATCCAGTCTAAATTTACCCTCCTCAAGATTCAATCCATTCCCCTTTGTCCCATCTCTACAAGCCCTTGTAAAAAAGTCCCTTCCCAGCTTTCTTGTAGGCCTCCTTCAGGTACTGGAAAGCTGCTCTAAGGTTTCCTTGGAGCCTTCTCTTCTCCAGGCTGAACAACCCCAACTCTCTCAGCCTCCATAAGGGAGGCTCTAATCCAGACCTCTAATCATCTTTGCTGACCTACTGTGGACCTGTTCCAGAAGCTCAGCATCCCTCTTGTGCTGGGGGCACCAGACCTGGACACAGTACAGCAGGTGGGGTCTCATGAGAGCAGTATAGAGGGGCAGAATCACTTCTCTTATCCTGTTGGTCACATTTCTCTTGATGCAGCCCAGGATACAGTTTGTTTTCTGGGCTGCAAGCTCACACTGCTGTCTCATGTTGAGTTTTTCACCAGCTGACATCCCCAAGTCTCTTTCTCCTCAAGACCACTATCAAGTCACTCCTCACCCAGCCTATATCTGTGCTTGGGATTGCCCTGACCCAAGTGTAGGACTTGGCTTTGGTTGACTTGGATTCACCTCTCAAGCCTGTCTAAGTCCCTCTGGATGGCATCCCTTCCCTCCAGTGTGTCAACTGGACCAAACAGCTTGGTACAGCCCAAAACTTGGCAAGGGTGCACTCAATCCCACTGTCCAGGTCAGTGACAAAGATGCTAAACAGCACTGGTCCCAGTGCTGGCCACACTTGTCGCTGGTCCCCATTTGGCCATTGAGCCATTGACCACAAGTCTCTGAGTGTGACCATCCAGCCAGTTCCTTACCCAGCCAGTGATCCACCCCTCCAGGCTATGCTTTTCCAATTTGGTGACCCAGATGTCACGTGGGGCAGTGTCAAATGCTTTACAGAAGTCCAGGTAGATGCCATCAGCTGCAAGTAACAGTCGGCTTCATTGATTCAGCTCCACCAAATAAAAGCTGCAGGAGCAGACTCAAGATTATATCTCCTGTCCTTCTACTCCTTCAGTTTATTCTGGTTTAACAGGGAGTGGGTGTGCAGCATTCATCAGCAGAGCCCTGAGCCCACAGGTAAACCAGCAATAATCACCACAGCTAAATCACTCCAGATAATATTGTCTTATCTATCAGCTGTCTCCACAGTTTGCATGACCTGCTTATCTCAAAGAGCTATTAGATCTGAACTTTACTTCAGTCCTTTGCTTGCCTGTGTTTTCTTTTGCACTCCCTTGAAGCTCTGCACATCATGCTTTTAATTTCGCATTGAAATGCATCAGGGCCTTTAATTTTTATTTTATTTTTCTTCCCTGCTACTGATGCAATATGGTCTTAGCAACAATGAGAACAGTGAGCAAGTCATGAAAATAATAAACCATGCTAGGTCTGGAGGCTATGAAATCAGTACAAACATACTGCGGGGAGCTGTACTGCCTGCACTGAGACACATGGCTTTCCATGGGCACCAGCCCATTTATGAGTCATGAAACATAATGGAGTATTGTTGAAAGCTTTGGGACCATGAGAAATTATCTACTGCCCGGCATGGGGAATGGTATAAACTGGCAAGGAACCGGAGTTACATTCTTTTACAGAAATGAAATCAGACAGCCTTGGCCTGCTTTCCAGTATACAAAACCACAAATCATGAGGACAACTCCTTAATTAGAACTAATTTTTTTTTTTTTTTTAAAGAGTTGCCACTGCACTAACCAACCCAGGAAGCCAACCTTTTCTCTGGCCCTAGCTGAGTTATAATAAGGCAGAGAACATGGAGAAGGTAAAAAGAAAGGAGGAGGGGTAAATGAGATGAGAGTCTCAGCATGAGCCGTGAAAGCAAATTCACCTTTCTCTCTCCCACACCAGGTGACATTGCCTCATGCCAAGCATTTGGTACACATGGTCAAGTAGAACAAGAGCTATTTGCTTAGTATTACAGTGTGACAACACCACGGTGCCATAGCTGTGCATATCTCCAAACAGAGGAGAGCTGTCAGTGTAGGAGGCAGAATATTCTGCAGGGGAGAGCACAGGCCTGGATGACATTTCTAATCCGAACCCCACCTTCCTCATGGTTCTTGTGCCTCTAGAGTAAAACTGTTAAATGGCCCTCTGACTGAGAAAGCAAAAATGCTATTTTTAAACAACTGGTAAAGTGCTTAGGAAACTGCATGACTGCAGGAATACAATTCTTAGTGGATGAATATCTGACGGGTACAGAAGAGAGGGCAAAGTCAAAACCTTCTCAGTGGTATCCAGTGAAAGCATGAGGGGCAATGGCCACAAGAAATACAGAAAACTCCATTAAAACATCAGAAAAAGTTGCTTTACTGTGATGGAGGTTGGAGTGACTGAACAATTTTGCCCTAGGAGGTTGTGGAGTTTCCAGCCTTGGGTGCATTCACCATAGCCCTGATCTATTTGCTTCCAGGGGTAGAATTGGACCAGATGATCTTCAGAGGTCCCTGTCAACCTGAACAACACTGTGATTGCAGGAGATAATCCTCTCAATCAACATCCCCAGGAAGGCATGTTGGAACTGGAAATGCAGCACCAAGGGGGACAGCCCACTGTGTCAGGATGGCTTGCCCAAGCCAGCTGTCTACATGAAAGCTTTCAAGGGTAAAGCCAGACTGAAAAAAAAAAGCATCCAAATCAGATGTTTTGCCCAGACCCAACACTCACCCAAGAAAAGGGGAAAAAAAAAAAACAAAACAAACAAACAAACAAAATTTAAAAAAATAAAAAATAAAAAAAACAACCAAAGCATAAATCCAGGAAAACTAAATGAAGAGTTAACAATGTGAATGTTCATTTGAATATTTATATAGTGGCTCCTTCCACACTCACACATCTTTTGTGTTAGCTTGCCATTAGCTTTGGAAAGATCATATTTTACTGGCAGAAATGCTTGTGGAAAGCACATTTGCATTTACTTTGGAAAAGCTTATGCACTCCTCCAGTCAAGGAGACAATAACAATATTATGTGCATTCTCCAACAAATTTCAGTTAATTTGAATTTGATATAATCTGGATGCTGAGGTTTCTCATTATGTAATCAACAAGTCCAGAAAGGTGAATAAAATCCCAAAGATTAACAGTTCTTAACAAGTCAGTTGCTAATCTAGAACCAAGATATGATGGGATGAATGATGAACAAGAAGAAAAGGACAAAAGTGAGTGGATATTCAAATAAGAATCCTCCAGTCTACAACTACAACCTCTTTTTTCCATTGTGCAGCAGTTGCATCATGTTACAGACAGACAATAACAAACCAGCAGCTCACTTCCCTCCCTCTGCCACACATTATCTGAACTGGGACCAGAAATGGTGGGTTCCATTTTCTTGCCTTCCCCAAGGAAATCTCAAATTGGTCAAAGAATAAATTCTGTCTGAAGCATGTGATGACATTTGGCATCGATGACATTTTTTACCAAGTTCAGGAAGGTGCCACCAGCCCTTAGAGACTGCAGTTTGCCTCCAAATTTACAGTTCCCCATGAGCTGTATAGGCATAATAGGCTACTCTTCAAAATACAGTGAGTAGCTTGCAGAGGGAGTGAGTAGGTGGAACTCTGGAAGCTGAGGACTTCTGAAAGTGGCACTCCTTAATATGATAAAATATAAATGGATGCATCTCACTTTTGGCACCCAGGTTTAACATGTTGGCTTTGAACTACAGTTTCAGGAGAACGTTGGTCTGGCAGAACATCATTAAGTCCTCTACCTTCCTCTACATGTGGGAAGGAAACAACAGCAGACTGAGCACTTCATTGGGATTCAAGAGACATGGAATCTATTCCTAGCTCAACCTCCAGCTGCCTGTGAGTCCCCAAGAAAGTAGTTTTAGCCAGCCTGGATTTTGGTTCACTCTGTAAATCAGAGGCTGCAAGCTCTGTGCCAAAAAGCATCAGGATAGCAAGTGAAATAAAGAGTAAGGCAGTCAGAAGTTATGGTCCCAGGCAAGTGGGCAGGAGGGGAGACATGACCTAGTGCTATACCTGAAAAGAGTCTAGGAAAAGATGGAAACAAAAATTCTATGAAAGGCTTCACCTTAAAGGGAAGGCACCAGTGCCTCATTGGTACTGATAAAGAATACCTCTCTAGGAGAACATGTACAGCCTTTGGAGAAGGGCCCACCCTTTCTCCATACTTTCCTACCATTACTCAAAGCAGTATGGCTTTGATCCGGCTGCAGGAACTTCTGAAGTTGCATTTACAGCACAACTTGAAGTGTTAGCATTGCTGGTTTAGACATCCCCAAGGCAGTGTTGTCAACAGCTGATTGGGTGAGCATATAAATATGGGTGACAGCAGCAGAGCTTTTGGCTCAGGCTCAGTATGCTTGCCTGAGCGTGCAAATATATTTGGTGACTAAGCATCTGCAACAGTCATTACACCACTATTGGTATAGGTACAGGAGGTGGAGTAATCACAGCTTCAGTTGGACAGCAGGCATACTTCATAGACAGAACAAATGATGGAGGCCCAGCAATCAGGCAGCTGTGAAAGACAGAAAAGGACAGTGCGAGTTTGGGGAGGCCTTAGGCAAACTCTTTGGACAAGTGAATGTCTGAGTTCCACTCCAAGAGTGAGATATCTTTCCTTTTATTGGAAACCATCACTACATTAAGTTTTATACTCCCCATCCACGTACCTAATGAGAACCAAGGATTCTTGCACATTATTGTTGTTTCTGGGTAACCAAAATGTCACCTTCATGCCTACTAATGGGTTGCAGTTCCACCTCATACTCTATAAAAGTGCAGCTGGTCCCTTAGAAAAAAATTTAAAGCCTCAATGTTTGTGACAATCACATCTACCTTAATGTCTTCCAGGTTCTTGGCTGGGATGACACATCCCAATGCAGCAAAAGAAAATGCCCTCTTTCATACAAACTAGACTTTTGTTTTCCACAAAGCTTTTCCAAGTCCTGGACACACGGTCACAGTAAATTTAACCTCTCTGACTTTACCTCTCTGATCCAGCAATAATTGGGAGTCTAGATTGAACCAGAGTTTAAAACCACGTCACCACCAACCATCTTTGGAGAAAGATTGAGAGAGAATCTAGAAAGGATTTGCTCTCTAACCTACCAAGTAGGGTTACAGAAATAAAATCTGAAGTCCTAGAACTTTGTGAATTTGAATAAGTGGTGAACTTTGGCCAAGGAAAGCAATGAAGGTGAAAGCAGGACTTCAAAACAAATATTTTCCTGCATTCCTAAAAGGCCTTTAGTTTTAAAAAAGCATTTATAATAAAACCTTAAGACAAGTTTTAAAGATTTCAGAAGCCAAGGGCACAAACAAGTTCCAAGAGAGTCAGGAGAGCTGTATCATTGCTTAAATTGTGGGGAGAACAAAAAAAATCCATTCACTTAANAAAGTGGTTTGTTGGGGGCTTTTTTGAGAGGGGGTGAAAGGGGGTGCAGAAGGGGTGGGGAGCCCTCTCTTTTTAATGTCTACCTTCTCTTCTCCTAGCTATTTTTTTGCCACTGATTATTCTGGAACACAATCTCACCTCAATGCATTACAGCACTTTTATAAGTTATGCAACGTAGGAAGTAATAGCTCAGCAATTGACAATATTAAGCCCATCTTGTGGGAAACCAAGGAAAATGATAGAAGTGAGAAGCAATTTATGAAAAGAATGTCCGTGGCATCGGCCAGGCCCTCTGTGAAGTTGTGATTATGTAGATTATACCACTGACATGTGGAAGAGACATTTCACTGTCGTAGTCTAAATGAAAGAAGTTAGAAGTGGTTTATTTCCCAACTAGAAGATCATATGGAAAAACTCACGAGTTTACAGGGACTCCTAATATGTTTTGCCTTTGTCCTTTTTTATACCCTTCTTTCTTTTTTTTTTTTTTTTCCCCCTCAATATGTAGACCAGAGTGATAAAGCAAGTCATGTAAGATGTGACTCACCCAGCCCTTAAGAGAACAATACAGCACTAGCCCCAGACAGGGAAACAGCTCAGCTCACAACAGGCAGTAACTTCAAGCCTGGGGATCATTCCCATGGATGCTTAGATAACAAGATTAATTGCAAAGTCAGGTTAGGTAAGTCTAATTTTAGACTGATTTCCTACCCACATGGCCAGGTCCAAGCCTTTGAACTTGGAAACGGCAAATAAAGCTGGCTAGCTTGGTGTTCTGCATTTGCATGTATAGCATTGGAAAAAACCAACCCCTGGTGGTTTGGAGAAAATTCTGGCCCTGGGTGTGGCTGCCCAATGCTTTCTGTGTGGAATTTGCCCAGAGATATCAACCAGACAAGATGCAACTCATTCAGTTGTATAAGCGCATTGTATATGATTAAGATACAGCAACACTGCCTTGTTGAAATGAAGACCAGAACAGGCTAACGGCTTAATGAGTGATAAAACCCAACTGCAAGCATTACAAGCAATGCTGAGAAGGTCTCGAGTCTGCTTATGCAAGCCATGCTTCTGTCATGACATGATGGCTGCTCCAGCGCATTAATCTACCTCCCACTTCAGAACCATGCTGGACCACCCAGTGCTGACTCTTGTGATCACTTCCCATGACGACTGAGGAAGGCAGGGCACAAGTACCTCAGAACTTGACGTATTTCTTTTGTGTGTGTCCAGCTTCCTACCTTTTGGCTGCTGCTCCAGCACTGATATTGCAGCCCACTCATTTGCCTGTGATGTGCCAAATGCACCTGCTGGTTCCTTTTCTTGATGAGAACTCCATAGGGAAGTGCCTCTTTGTGTATGATTGAGAAAGGACAAGCATGCAGTTGTACTGGGGAACAGAAGATGATGACAAAGCAAGAGAGATGGAGCTCACATGAGCTTAATATACTACACAGCAAATCACATTAAATTAGAGAAGCCTCTCATTCCCTTTGTTGTAGCCTTCAGATGACAGCTCACTGTCATTCCCCTCGATTCCCATCCCAGCTGTTGAGCCACCCACTCGCTGTCCTTATGTTCTGTGACACGCAGAGCAGATGCCAACGGCCCCACATCATAAAAGACTTCAGCCTATGCATGGCCTGAGCCCTCCCTGCTCAGCTGTCACAGCCACAGTTTGTTGAGAGATGAACTATAGAATTTTTTATTCAGAAATGCTGTATTTCATCCAGTTTCTGAAAGAACATTCATCACCCTCTCAGGAAGAAGCAACTGGGTTAAGATGACAAACCCAGCTTCTCTGCACTTGTGTTTACCTAACTAATGAGAAACGAGAAATGAGGAATGTCTGACTATGCAAAGCCAAATTCCTCCAGAGATCAAGTATGCTTAGATCTGGCCATGAGAGTAACTAATAATATGCAAGTGTTATGAACTATTTACAGACTTAACCCCACTGCAATGAAGTCAATGGTTTAACTCTCCCTGTCTTCAAAGGCAAAGGCATCTGGGCCCCAGCACATACTTGCAGCACAGCTCACTGCTAGGCTTGCTCACCTCCCAGAGATTCATTTAGTAGCTGTAAGCCTGTGCAGGATAAATCTCCAAATTACATCTACTTCCCATTACAGCAAATTCTGATGGCTCTGTGCTGTCCTCTTCTCTAAATGCCTTTATTTGAAATAGAGGCACTAAATTACATAACTACATACACATGCACACTTTGGGATGAACAACAGGACTGAAAAGCCTTAATTCTGTCTGGACCAGCAGATGGAGGTTCTATCTTATTAACCAAGCAGAAGACATATTAAAGCATCCTGCAGAGTGCCTCTCTCTCTCTCTCTCCACCTTGCTGTAAAGAACAGAAAGCAAGAAAAAACACTGCAGCACTGTACTCAGAGAAGAGGCAATCAAGATGCCTTTCCATCTCTACTGCATGCTTACCAGCATGAGCTCCTTCTATGCAAGAACAAATTTAAGTCAGCAGTCGGAGCACAGGAATGGCATCCAGAACTCCTGAGCCTTGCCAGCCACTTGTCCCATTTGTTCAACCATCTCACACAAGCCACTTTATCCATTTTTTTTTTCAAGCTGGTTACCTGAAATAGGGCCAAATACAATCCCCAAACAGGCAAATGGGAAATTTCCAGTCCACTTCAATGGTACTCAGAGGCTCATAGGCCTCTAAATCTATATTTAGACACTTAAATATAGTAGTCTGGGCTTCAGAGATTACTGACTGCCCACAGCTGCCACTGATCTCAGAGAGGTGAAAAGAACAAATCTCTGGTTCAAAAGTTTCTCAGCTGCATACTACTGCAGGCTAGGAAGGTACAATCAAGGTAAGCATCGTTATATCCTTGATGTGTTATAGGAAAAAAATTCATCACAAAAAGAGCTCAGGTTGCTTCTTACTATCACCTTTTGAAGTTTTCATTTGGGTTCACCACAGCCTTCAAGTTCACACCCAAACTCCTTTCTCATTTCTGAACCTACTGCCCAACTTCAGCAGCAAAAGAGAATCCTGAGTATCTGGTAGTCTTCATGAGCTGCCTGTCAGACAGTTTAACTACCATGAATCTCTCCACCAATCCTCATGCTTACATTTTCAGACAGACATTTACAACATTTTACAGGCATCATTCCTGACGGGGACCATGAAATTGTGATCATGGCAGGTAAAAATCACCAGTTAGACAGGGAAGTGTAACACAGAGCTCACAATCCCAAAACCTGACACAGAATCAGACACACAAATAGTGCTGGAATAAACCAGGTAACCATTTACTCCTGTGTGAATGCCTCAAGTTCAGTCAAAGGACACTCCAGTTTCATTACACTACAAATCACATTCCAACAGGAGAATGCCTATCGACTGGAATCTACCTCAAACAACAACAACAGGCTGCTGCATTTTGCAAATAAGACATGAAACACAAATAAGGTGAAGTGCTCTGTGCACAGTGCAATCCCAGAAACACTTCTGTCTATTCATCGAGGTGCATCTCTCTTCGGGACACTGGGCACGGTAACTTCTCTTTCCAACTGCCTAGTGTAGCACATTTTACTTCTGCCAGTTTAGGGGAAAGGGGAAGACAACAAAAATCTGAATGAAAATAAAATAGTCATACATTCCCTCCTGAAAGGGATTTGGAAGTTGAGGTACCTGGAAAACCAAATGTAGCAGCTTTTTCTAAACTCTCTCTGTCTGGGTTATGGCATGACTTGTGCTGAGACCTCCAAGAGGCTGAGTAACCTAAAGCAGCTCCTGCCTGGATCTAATGGAAATTGGCAGAGCACAACAGTAGACATCTTTGACCAACCACGTTAAAAAGGCAAGAGGTGAACTGCCTCCTGACTGGGTTCACAGCATCACAACCAAGCCATCCCATTTTCTGCTAGTAAGGACAGAGCCCACAAACCTCCTCTCTGGCTTGAGAGAAAAGGATGCTGCCACTGGGAAGGGAAGGCAGTAAAGGCAAATCAAACCAAATGCCCATATGGAATATGACCTGTGGATAGACTTCAGCATTTTCACCTTGTGTGATGTAACCTTGCCCCCCAGCAGTGCTGAAAGGAGTGACCTTGTGCTAGGATTGGCTTTGGTGGGCAGATTAGATTTCACACCAGCACAGTTCCGCTGAGGCAAGGTAGGGGGAAAATCATACACTGAACAGTTATTGATGCTCCTTCCCTGCTGTACAAGAACTTTGACTGCCAACTGATCTTTCCTGTGCTTAAACATACCTTGGACATTATATCAAGCTGATTTTTCTTCATTATAAATGACAAAAATTGTTTATATGTCCCATCATATGCCTAGATATCGTATTATCATATCATGGTCCTTTAGCTCTTCTTGTGGATTTCTCCCTCCCCCAAAAGCCAGGCTAGGGAGAGACATATATAAACAAACTCCTGAGGAAAAAAAGCCTAGCAGCTCTCAAGGGCAGAGTGAAAGTCTGGACTTGTAAAAATACTTGGGCAACAGTCCAAGCGAAAGGCACAATCTTTAGAACAACTAAACAAAGGAGAGCAGGATCTTGTCCCACATCAGTCTTTAGAGGACAGTGAGAATATGCAGAACTGTGGTCCCAAAGCTTTCAACATCAGAGGATGTGAAGAATGGCCTTCTCCAAGAAATTTGGGAGTTCTGCCCAAGAATCCACTGCCAACTTAAAGGATATGGAAGTAGAGAGGCAACCCAGATACAGACCAGTGAATGTCAACTTATTTATAAACCTGCTCAGCAATAACTGAAAGCTAAAATGCAGCAAGTAGGAATGGGTGGCACTGGGGTTTGTGTAACTCAGCCAAGCAATCTAGAAGCAAAATGGTTAAGATCAAGTCAAGCATAATCAGTACAACCCATCAAATCCAACCTAAACTCAATCACTTTCTTGAGCAGGGTTTAAGGCATCTTGTTCCACTCCACAAAAACCTCACTGACGATGACTGATAGATATCCTAAACCCTGAGCTGCACAAAGAGAGAGAAGGGTCATACATAGACTGTTCTGCTAAATTCCCACTTGCTGGTAATCTTTGTGCTCAAAATAGTGGGCCATTCACTTCATTACCAGTTTATTTTTCTTTTAGCAGAATTATCTGTTTCTGTGGATCCTACTCATTTTCCATACAAGTTCCAGATTGTGCAACTTCCCTGATCCACCTTTTACAAACTAGAAGGGACCAAAGTTATTAGCAAATGTACAGACATTGGTTTCCTGATCTGACCCTTGTGATCTCATCAGTTGCCTCTGTTCTAGTGGGAGGTGTCCCTGCCTATAGCAAGGAGTTGGAACTAAATGATCTTTGAGGTCCCTTCCAACCTAAAGTATTCTATGATACTATGTAGAGCTCTTATTAATTCTGATTTAATTGATGCTCTTTGCTAATTGCTTTTATACAACCAAATCAAAATAGAGATGTAAAATCTTCACAAGTACATGACAGGACTGATAGGGATGTAGAGCCAGCTGCAGGATAAGAAAGGATTTGGTGTTCTTGAAACATGGGCAATGCTCAAATTCCCTGTACCATGAGCTCCTGGGATCATGGCCACTCCCAAAGTTTTTCCTCCCACTCACCTTCAGCATCAACCAGTTTCAGGTGAAGTATGAAGAGTGAAGCTTTCTCTTGCAGTGAGTCTAATGCAAGGTGGAAAAGACCTCACATGAAGTGTTTCATGCCAAGTAGTAGTTTCAGTTCAATACAGTCAAGCAGTTGGGAGCACTATCTGCAGTGGAAGCATCCTCCGTCCTCTGCAAACCTTCCATGTTCAAGAACATTGCCCAGGGAGGATGTGGCTGCTCTCTCCCTGGAGGTGTTCAAGGCCAGGCTGGATGAGGCCTTGAGCGACCTGTTCTAGTGGGAGGTGTCCCTGCCTAAGGCAGGGGGTTGGAACTAGATAATCTCTGAGGTCTCTTCCAACCTAAACCATTCTATGATTCTAAGGTCTTGGGAATGTCCTTTTCCCCTAACTCTGACCTACATCCAGCCTACTGACACACTGCTTTCCCTGACAAAAGAAGGAAAGGGTGGGGTGGGGGGTGGGGAAGGTAAATGGCACAGAATATCAACTGGGAGTGGAAAAGTTCTTCAGGGATGAGTGGTTTTCGTGAGCAGGGGGTCTCCATGAGGCAAGTGGAAAGTTACTGGGAATATTTTCTGTCCCAGCACTATGCCACAGTGCAGGAATGCAGAGTCCCAAGAAGATTTAAATCTGACTCTGCACTGATGCCAGAACTGGGCCGGTGTGTACAAATACGTATGAAGTATTTTCTTGCAATGCTACAATGGCAGCAGCTTCTTTTCCATATTTATGCCTGCAAAATGTTGCTCCATAGGATCACAGAGGACTTCTGTGCAATCCAGGCACTGGTGACAAGGCTCCTTTACTTGCACCCAAAAAAATATTTTTAGGAATAAGACCAAGAACTCAAAGCAACTTCCTTCTTGTTTAAAACTTTATAGAAAAAAAAAATTAAAAAGGTTAAAGGAAAAAAAAAGAAAAAAGTAAATGTGTCTGATGAGCTGGGAGAGAAAAAAAAATAAGTGTTGATCAGCTCAACAACTGGAAAAATTACTACTGGTACAAATAAAAACTTTAAAACTCTGTTAATATTTTTAAAGACTGTGTGGATGAGGAAAAAAAAAGGCTTTCTTATGGGGTTTTATAGCTGCTAGAGAATCCCTTTTGATAAAAATATATAAAAATCTATCTACTGTTTAATGCCACTAAAAGCCTAGAAAATTAACTTCTTAAGTATTTCACATTTATAGATACTCGCTGGTTGGAAACCCAAATAAACCCCAAAACTATGAAGAAGATGTGACAGCTACATTAATTTCATTAATTTCAACACTGAGGGGGGTGTGAGGGGGGCTGAGGGGAACATCTTTGTTTTCTTTTTAGTGAGAACACTGCTCTTGTCCTTGACCTCAGACAGCCTCCTCTTCCTACCACCTACCAACACTGAAGAGCAGACTACAAGATGAAGTATAGGAAACCTGGGAAACTGGGTTATTGCAATTGTTTTAGCTCTGAGTGGCCTCATAACACAAGCAAGTATGTCAGACAAGGTGCTTAAATGTGTCTCCTCATTTTGAATGTCCAACCTAAGGGACAAAACAGGCCTGGTTTCTCCAGATAGTCACCTTTCTTTTCCAGATAGTCACCCCTCCTTTCCAGATAGTCACCCCTCCTTTCCATACGGTCACCTTTCCTTTGCAGATAGTCAACTTTCTTTTCCATATAGTCATCCCTCCTTTTCAGATGGTCACCTTTCCTTTCCAGACAGTCACCTTTCCTTTCCAGACAGTTGCCTCTCCTTTCCAGACAGTCACCCCCTCCTTTCCAGATAGTCACTTTCCTTTTCCAGATAGTCACCTTTCTTTTCCAACTAAAGCCAAAGGAAGCTGCAGCTTTCAATCTCAGCTCAAGTACTTCAGGTCGAGAATTTAAGAGAGGAGGTCCACAAAATCAGAGGCCACTTCTGAAAGGGTCTTCCATTTCTCTGCAGATTGACACAGCAGTGTGTAAAATGCCCAGGACATTTGGTTTTAGAATTCTAAGTCACCTTCAGCAAAGCTAAATGTCAGATTACAAAACCTCCTCTCAACTCCGGTGCCAGCAGTCAGAAACACTGTGGAGTAGAACTGCTATTGCCAGCAGAACTCATCTCTCGTTTCTTCACATCAGAGCAGCAAAGCTCTAACTTCACTATTCAGTGAAGTTTTGGCTGCTTTCTTTAGAAATGATAAGCAGCTGATCCTTTTTTTAAANAAATACCTCAGCCTGCAGTTGAGTTTTATCTACTACTTTTCCTGGCTAGCATTTTACTCCAGTCACAGAATCCAAGCAAAAAAAAAAAAAAAAAAAAAAAAAAAAAATCAGAATATAACAGGGTTTGGTTGCTGGTTGTTTTCTTTTCTGTGCCATTTGTGCATGACTTCTATCAATGATGAGCATGCTGAAGCAAGAAACAAGGCAGATCAGCTTTCAGACACTGCAATGGCTGCAGCACTGGCATTTACAAAAACTACTTCTACTCCATTTCAAATTTACTCTGGACTCTACATTGCAAAAATGCATGAAAACAAAGATGGAAGACTAATGCCAACTTTGCATGGATCATTTCCACATTCCAGCCTCCCTTTAGCATTGCTTTGTCTCTGATCCTCACGTAAGTTCAAAAGTACATGTTTACTTCAAGGTCATTACAGCTGACTCAATAATTCGCCAAGACAAAATGTTTGAAAGAAAATAAGTGGTTAAAGTAACTATTAAGGTTTTGTTATCAGTTTATGTCATGCCATAAAGCAGAAATGACCTTAAATACTGAAGGAGAAGACAAGCATGAGAGATAAACCATGGGCAGCCCAAAGCACTGGGATGCTGGATAACAATTTACAGCAGCAAATGCTCTTGAACTGTTTAACTTTTACACGGTTTCGGAGCAGGAGAAAGTCTAACTCTGCAGCAGGCAGACATTAACCCTAGACAAAAAAAAAAAAAGAACCTGTTGTTCAGACCATGAAGCTCTTTCATCATCCCTCAAGTAAGTTTTTGGGGGTTTTTTTCCTCCCCTTTATTTCTTTTCTGTTTGAATTATGAAAAGTTTGAGGGTTGCTTTTCCCACTCCCCTTCACTTGAACTTCGCAGGCTCTCTCACGGGCACAGATCTTCCAGGCAAGAGCAAGCAGATGTGTGATGGTAGCAGCCTTTTTCCCAGGTAATTTCAAGCACAGGAACATCACAAAAAGTAATACAGATTTGCTTTTATCCAGTTTCTAAGCATTTCACAGCTTTGGAAGCCAAAGAGCTGAGCTCTGCTCTGTAACACCCTGTGGGACATTTGCTTCTGCAGCTATGTGGGGAGAATGACTCCCATTTCAGTAGGATGCGGCAATGTGCTTGCATCACACCAGCAACCTGTGCGTGGTGTGAACTGTGTGCACACACATGTGCTTCTCTGTCATGGGAAGAAAAGAATACAACACACACACACATACACACACACACCCCTTTGTTTCAATTCTGATCAGATTTCCAGTAGCTGAAGAAAAGGAGAACAGAGCACAGGTTTGAGAGCTGGAAAAGTAATTCAATGATTCATCAGAAATGTGACAGGTGCCACAAGAAAGGAGTTTTTCTCCAGGTAGAATGACTGTTTTGACAAAAACCCAGCTGCATACTAAATACTCCTGCAGTCCCAGGCTTAACCCTCTTCCTAATTCTATCAAACCCACGGACCAGCACACTCCATTGGACAAGGCACTATCCCCTTAAGTGACTTTATGGCTCAGGCTCCCGTTGTTCATTCCTGTATCTCTGCGTGCACACAAAAGCCAACGTTCTGATGGAGAGCAGCAATTACCAGGGCATGCGAGATGTGGCAGAAGGCATGGGAGCAAGAGCAGCTTGCAAGGAGTGTGGCCACCCTGGCAGCACCTCTACAGAAAGTTCTCTTAGGTGGATATTTAAAGTCAGCCAGGTCTTGTGTCATCTTCCAGCAGTCCGTCTTGGCTCTCCCTCTCTGTGAGCAAATGATGAATATGACCTTCTTTGTTTGAGTTCTTGCGATGAAGCACTGTTTGCATAAGGCCCTTTTTTATTTGTTTTTTTTTTTTCCTGCGGCTTGTTGACTTTTATAAGACATTCATAAATTTGTTCTGAGTGCCAGGGAGATGCTTAATGGTGCTAAAGGGAAGGTATTAAGGATAGTCGACTCATGTTAGAACAAGCCACTTGAAAGTAGCTATAAATATTTGTCTGGATTTCATTTTGCTAACAAAAAGCTACTTTTCTTTTTCTCCCCCCCTTGCCACCCTCCCCCNAAACAACAGGAGAATTTTCACATTAATATGAAAGTGCATGTCTGGGTTTGTTTTTTTTAATAGAAACTTTCCTACTGGGGACATTCGAGTCCTTGTACTCTGTCTGCATGAAACCGGCTCCCTTTTCAGGAAAACCTTGGCAGCTTAAGACCTCCAGGGTGAGCTCATGTTCTTTTGCACTCCCTCAAACTCATCTCTGCTCTTTCATTGCTCTGGCAATGAGTTTAGGCTAGACTTAGGGACTGCAGTGTCCTAGCACGAAGCCAGCAGCTACACATTCCTCTTCATTTCACTCATGGGCACACTGGAGGTTTTGAGATTCCTTCAGGACTGTAGCCACTGGCCACATAATTTGGAAGCTGCACTTTCTGATCCTATTGCTTTAAGGTCACATTGGCACAGCCAGACACAGAATATTCTGATCTACTGTCTTGAATACCAAAGTACTTCTCAGTGGGAATTGTGACTGGCAATTGAGGGCTACCACTCATGCGTGGTCACCCTCCAGATCCTTGTCAAGCCCATGGCAGCAGGTTTTTGTACAAGAATAGTCCGAAGCTACTTCTTGGAATCAGCAAGCATCAATGATGATGTTTCTGCCTCTGGCTTTGGACAGACAGAGCCCTTTCCTTCCCAGAATAGTCTTTGAATGTATTTCCGCTCCAAAAGACCCAAATTTGTTCTGGATGCAGTGGTCTGAGAACTTCCAAATAGCTACTACTAGGACAGATGAGCAGACAGCAGAGGAGAAAAGGACAAGGGAGTGCTCAGAGTAGGCAGGTGGGGAGGAGAGGAAGCCCCTCTCTTATAACAGGAACTCAGAGATCAAAAGGTGTGGGAGAGTAGGGTTTGGGAAGATCCCTTTGTTTGTTTTGTTTTGTTTCTTCAACTATGTGGGAACAATGAGTTATTAATGTATTTCTTCCGACTAATTTTCTTGGTGATTTCACCAAGCACAGCTCCTTACAGAAGTCCAGAAAGTACCAGCAAGGAAATCTCAAACCCTGTCATTTCAGACAACTCTCTTAAGAATCCCAGGAAGGACAATCAGCTTTGGGCCAAGCTAGCAGACTTACTACAATTCTCAGCTTAAGACACTTCTACAAATATTCAAAACTAACATCCCCCAGAGAACTTCCCAGACAGCAAACAGGAGAAAATTACTTCTCTAATACGGACTTCTAAACTGTCTGCATTGCTTTTTTTTTTTTTTTTTTTTCTGGATACTTTCAGGTTTTCTGGCTATGTGCATGGCTGCATCCTGGTGTTCTCCATTACAGCACATTATTACACCACAAACAAGCCCCATGCCTCCAGCACTGTAATGGCAGAGACCTGGCAGATCCTCCAGATCAGCAGAGATAGGAGTAAACTACCACATAGCTTGAGGTATCTGCCAGGGAAGCAGGATGAAGTTACCTGACAACATGCTGCTTGCTGCTTCTGTTGTTCTCCTCCTCCTATTTTTTTTTTAAGGATACATGGATATCACTCAGGCAGGTTTTCCAGTCCATGCAAATGCTAATTGCCATGGTTTGAAACATTCTGTACCCCAGTAGAATTAAACGGCCAAGCAGCAGTTTTGATGATATCATGGTGAATGATTTATCCAGTGATACATTCCTGTATCGTGCTTAAGCAATAAGGCACACTGGGGAGAACATTGGAGTGATTAGCCTGCCTCTTAGTGTGGGCTACAGCCAAAGGTTAATGACTGTGGGCACCTGAGAAGTTCAATTAATGCCTTGAAATGGACTACCTAGAAGGCCTTACAGCTATTATTAAATGGAACATTAACACAAGGAACACTATTTCATGGTACTGTGACGCTTTGTGAACAGGAACAGGGTACTTCTCACATCCAAAGCACTCTGGCCATGTTTCTAAACTAGCAAGCACTTGTGGAAGTATTTGTTGAGAGGTGGACCTCTACAGCATTATGGACACAGGCTTCCATCATCACAAGTCTGAGCAGTATTTGGGTCAAAAGACTTAGAAGAAGCTGTGGTTTCTGGTGGTATCAGGATACAGGCAACATGCAGCTTTATACCACCTCTTCTATACCACCTCTTCTATTTCTTCAGCCTCTGTTCCCACCTAAAAGCCCAAAAGCCTGAAACAAGCAGAGTGAAAAAGAGCACACGCTTCAGAATCCTCCTGGGTGCTTGAAGTTACTTTGCCAACTTCAGCATGTTGGAACAGACCCCTCCCATCCCCCTCAAAGACTTTGCCACATGGACTCATTGCTCTGGTGCATGCTCTTCACACTCTTTGTGAAAGGAAGAACTGTACACTGCCAAGAACCACGCACTAGTTGAGCAGATGATTTATTAAAATGCTCTGTAGAAAGGCTCTCCTATAAATCTGTCTAAGCAACCATCAATACTTCCAGCTGATGCCACCAACAGTCATATTCCTCCACTCCTCCAGAGGAGTACTGAGAGAAGCAGACAGAACATTCAGGTTCCAGAAGTCCTCTTAAGAGAAGGCAGTAGCAAGAGTGGAGCTAGGAAGAAACCTCCAAGGTTGATGACTTGCACAAGGGCCACCCACTCCCTCAGTCCCAAGTCAGACATGTTGCTCTGTCTCTGTCCTAGATTCTTCCTCTGCTGAACTGATGCAAGGGCCTTTCTCTACAGGCTAACTACCCATACACTTCTGCTTCCTTTAAAGACCTTAGCATACAACACCTTTTTGGCCAGCTGTGGTGCAACAAGGCAGGAGTGTGCTACAGTACAAGTAGCCCAGGTTTGCTCTTCTGAGGCTGCCCATTCCAGTTATAAAAGTTCCTGCCAAAACAAATTGGATTAAGCTCAGGTCAGGTTATGTGAGAGCTGGGCTGCTGGGACTTTTCACTCTAGCCATTCTTCAGTAAAAAGAACTCCACAGGCTCAGTATAACAAAAGAAGAGAGAAAAGAGAGACTGAAGCTACAAAGGGAAAGCTGAGCTCCTGGGGAGAGGATAACAGAGATAAGATGCAAGGTAAATAAAAGGGCACAAGGGCTTAGTTGTAACTTCAGAGAGAGAGTTAGAGGCAAGGAGTCAGACTTTGCACTAATTAACCTTGCATGAGCAAACCCTGAAAGTCTGCAGCTGCTGCAGTGACTGTGTCATGGGCAGTCAAGTCTAGCCCATCTTCATCTTTTAAACCAAGGATGAAGAAAGTGACATAAAAGTGACAGTTCCACCTTCAGATTCCAGGCAGATTCCAGTGCCAGAGGTCTGACCTAAAAATGGGACTTTGCTTCCCACAGCATCACTTTAACAGCAATTGTGAAAATGTGCACCTGCTCCACTGCTCACCAGGGCACAGGCACCCCAGCTAGCCTCTAAACACAGCAACCTCTCTTAACCAAGGCTGACTACTCACAATATGAAATCACTAAGCATTTGCTTAAATCCATCCCTGGACTGAGAAAAAAATATTGTCATGTGTGTCTTCTGATTGCACAATTAATTGAAGCAGTACCTGCTAAAAATCATGCAGTAAGTAAGATAAATGTAGAAACTAAAAGGATGAATATATAAAATACATTGAATGTCCATGTCTTATATAGTGTGTAAACACAGAGAAAAAGAGTGGTTTATACCTTTGTCCTCAATGCCTAATAGAAAAATAGCAAGCCTGGTTTGGGTGTTCTGGCAAGTAGAAATGTGGCATGATTGCATTTAGTTGTTGGCTTGGAAAGAGGATTCGAATTCTTGGTGCATTTGTGTTGAAAAAGCATCATAGAAAAAGAAGGGAAAAAAAAATAAGGGAAAAAATGTTTTAAACAAACACTGAACTACTGCTTTATTCTGATAAAGAAAACTGATCTCCATAGCATGAAACTCTCTTCTTACTACATCATTTTAAGGTAGATGAAGCCACAAAAACACTGAAAAGATCCACTTAGATCTCCAAATCCAGGAGGCTCAAGATTTTGCTGTTGGTGGAGTACTGCACATGCCGTAAAAGTGGCATAAAAGTGGTGGAGTTACTGCAATACAAACTAACTTTTGCTACACAATTACAGAAAGATCTGTTGCCACCAAACAATCCCATGAAGAAAACTGTCTAGATATTTTGCACACCTTTTTTCTCCTGGCACAGAATTTAAATATAACCTTCAGTTGCAGGATTTGTGGAAGGCAAGGTCAGCTCTGCCCAGCCTCTAGCACACAACAAACTAATTAATAAGCACAGCAGAAGAAAGAACATAGCTGAAATCCCATCCTCTCAGAATGAGAGATCAGTGACTGAGAACTCCTGCCTCCTGAAAAGTCTCTTTTGCTCTCCAGTCCAGTTTGGATGTGTTGAAGTCTGAAGCAAGCAAACACAACACAAGCCCCCAGGAATCCATAACCACCCTGATGCTTCTGGGTTGCAAAGCATCTCCACTACCATCTGTTTTCAGTCACTCCAAAAACAAGTTCTGAAGAGTCAATTGTTTTCTTCTAGGAAAAATAAACATGCAAGCTGCTATTCTCCTGATTTCCAGCAATTTTCTGCTGTGGGTAAATGCAGCTTCAGATTTTAGAGCTAAGTCTCATTCTCATCCAAAGAATTTTGCAATATAATTACCTCATTTTTACTGACTTGGATAACTGCTGCCCTTTAAAAAAAAAAAAAACAAACACAGTGTGTGAAGTCTGCAAGACCAATTCCTCCTCCTACCCCTTTGTTATAAAATCTTGGAACAATTGATAGTGATTAATCTCACTTGATATTTCTTTGGTTCTCTATTTGTTGATGTAAAGGCATTTTATGACTGATTGTTTTCAATTGCTTGGACAGCTGTCAGATCTGTACTGAGGTTTGATTTGGCTTCCAGGGAGTAAAATCACTATTTTTCTTATTTTCACAGTTCTAGTGACTGAGGTGGCCCTTCAAAAACCATATATATGAAACCAAAACTGCCTCCAGACTGAGAAGAGATTGCCTAGAAATTCTGCAGGCAAATTACACAAGCAAGATGTGGAAGACAATGATGCAGTCTTTTTTTATTAATATTTTATTACTAGTTTGTTTTTTTAATTTGATTACTAGTTTTTAAGATGTGCAGCTTGCACACTGAATGCACACACACTCTCAAATACAGTGGCAAAAGCTGTCCCAAGGTGGCTTTACAGGAATGACTTTGGCCTTTGGAGCAGTACTTGCTGAGCTGGTAAGAGGCTGCAATTTTTGCTTGTTTAGGGGCTGAAGTGTTCCAGCCCAAGCAGTGTCTCTCTGAAAGGCTGTGCTCAGTGGAAAGAGCATGAAATGAGATTCAAGACTCTGGACTACAAAATGAGACATAAAAGAGTGGGAAGAACTCATCAAAGAAGGGTATTAATACTGAACTGCCAACATACTTCAGTTACATCTTCTATCTTCAGCCTTTTGACTGTCTAACCTACTTGTGCCTCTGGACTCCAAACCCTACTTACTCTCAATTTTAGCCAATTTCTCATCACTGCATCCTGATTTTACCTGCATCTTACAGCTGTGTGCTCCATGTCCACCCTCTCTTTCCTGTCTTTTCTCATGATCCATCTACAGACACAACACCACTTTGATATCAACCTTGGCTCATCCTCACATCTCTTTCTGTTTCCAGATTAGAACCTCACCAGCCACAGTATCAAACAAATCATTGAGAAAGAGCAACAATCTGGCAAAGTTCTTCCTCCAAAATATGCAGAATAAAGTTTAACTAAAGCAGAAATCTAGTGTCAAAGACAGTTTTTTCACCTGCAGCATTTTCCTTGTTTTCAGACAGCACATGAAAATCAGGTTTTATTCTGGAGCTTCAAGGCTCTGCCACTTTTCTCTATGGGCCGCTGTCATTTTTCACATACAACATCAGTGCTAACAACTTGACCTAAAGCAGAACTTAACCTGTGAGCTTAAGTGTCTGGAGACAGCAACTGACTGCTACGAACAACAGCTTGCTAAAATGCAAGCACTTTTGCACAGAAGCAAGAATGCCCTTACTGCCATGGTGCCTTACTGGACAGGTTCTGTGGTCTGTTTAACATATCTTCATGTTTGTCTCTATCCAGTTAATAAACATTGCACCAATCACCAGGTGGTGGCTTAGGGGCACACTCACTTCTTGGTGACTACTTACTTCTTCCTCCTTTGTTGTAAGCTGTTGCTGCCCAAAGTTGGCAGCACATAAAAAAACCCAACAAGGGCTCCAAGATAGAGTGAAATGAGGGGTGGGAATCACTATTTTGCATGCCCTACTGCCTACAAAGGAGGGCGTTTCCAGTTGTCTTCACCACCCTGAGACACCCTCACCTTCCACTCCCATGTTACATCTTAGTTTCCCTCCACCGCCATTCTTAGTTGACTGCATTGCTGCCAGCTCTTCTAGGAGAAAACAGGGGGAGAGGGATGAGGAAGAAGAAAACACACAACAAAAACCACCGCCAAACAAAAAAAAACCCCACCACAAGTCATAAACCCACACAAGTCTTTCAGCTGACAGATCATTATTTACCCTTTCGGCCCATTATGAAGCATCTTCAATTATTTTGATGAGATGCCTCTTTGGTTCTTTTAAGCCTACAGCCCTGTTAAGTCTTTGCAAGTCTCAAACATATTTTTCACAGATTCTTACTTGTTCTTGCCCTGTCCCCTCCTCCAGAGCACATTGCAAGCAGTGGAAGCAAGCCCCATATTATGCCCCGAGAGACTGTTTATAAGAGTAGACCTGAGCTTGGTTGCACTAAATCACTCCTGCTGACATCTTTGCTTTCTAAACTGTGGCCATAAATCGTTGAGAAAACATCACAACAGTTGTATTTTCACATCTATACCCTCATCAGCTTCTCTAGTAGACTGCAAATACAGCCTATCAAATCTACCAGGCCACATTCAAGCACACACAAGCTATGAGTGAAATTTGCCCCACTGATGCTCATGTACATCAACTCGACTGAAAGATCTGGGAATTCCTGTCTCAGTTCCACAGACCCCAGTGTGCTCCTTTCCCCTCCATCTCTGCCTGTCTTAGGGTAGCACCTTCTGCAGACGTGTTTCACTGCTGCGGCAGTGCTATCTTCTTCCAAGCCACTTGGATGCAGGATGGATTGAGACCATCCCTGAACAAACCCCTGTAGTGTTCCCATCTCTTCTGTTTTCCACCACTCTGGTCTCATTTCTATCATCTGATTCCTCTTTATCCACATTGCCTGTTCTCACACCAATTCACGTCACACATTTAAGAAGACAACAAAAGAATGTCAAATGTTTTTATAATCCAAGTAAACCAGATTTTGCTTCACCCACCATCTTGGATTGCTCTTCTCTTTTTTAAACAAACACAAACAGCTCCAGAAGATCTGGTAACAACAGAAACAGGCGGGCAGCAGAGTGGTACGCACTGAAACTCAGCATGGTCCCCCACTAGGGGGAAAATTTCGAGTGCTTTAATCATGACAAACGGCACCACAATGAGTCAGTGGATATGACGGGTCAGCCTCTTGGCTGGTGCAGTGCCAACAGCTTCCACAGGGGTTCATCAGGCATGAATTGGCCCCATATGTGAAAATCCGCTACAATTTGTCCAGTTTCTCCCATCCCTGCGGAGCGAAGTCTCCATATGTGAGATCCCACCGAGCTGTCAGCCAATGTCACATTTCAATAACAGCAAAAACAAGCAGTGCTGCATAAAGCAGCAAAGCAAGCCCATTGCTCATAAACTGGCAAGTGATCTAGGTTGGCAATGTTTTTGTTGATCACAACTCTTTCTATGGAACAAAACATAGGAGCTGTCATGCCAGAACAGACTCAGTGATCCATCTTCTCCTCATCTCCTGTCTCCAGCAGAAGCCAACACTGATGCTTTAAGAACGAAAATACAAAGCCAGCAAGGCACCTGGGTCAGTTGTGCAATATTTTGCCCTTGACCCAGGGCAAAACTCCACTACTGTTATGCACAACTGTGCAGTGTTACACGATGTTATCCCAGATATGAAAGACTGACAGGTGCTGTCATAATGAAATGTATGCCAAAGTCAGAGGCTTGTCCTTCTTCTGTCTTCCACTTTTATCTTAGCTTCATTTCTATAACTGCACCTCCTCTTCTTATGATAAATCTTTGACTGGGATTTACAAATTGATTAAACTTTGTGCTAGAAAGGAGTAGTAATAGTGTTGGTGGCATTTGTTGTTAATGTTATCATATTACATTAAGATTATAATTATTATTATCATTAATGTCTTCTCTTGCAGATTAAGTAGCTTCATAAGATTCTTTCTTGAACCTTTCCCTGTTTCACAGAGCTCTAATCCCTTGCCTTGCCTTATTCAACACAAAGTTAATGTTGGTCTCTTCAGACTCTTTTTAGAGAGATTCTCTCACCCAAAACTTAATAGATTTGTAGTTTTCCGCCTTTATTTCTTTATTGGACAAGCTTTACATACTTCAGCTACAAAAATATTTAGCTCTGTTCTAGAATAAGATTGCATTCTTGGTTTCTACAATACAAACCAATAGATCAGATGGGGGGGGTGGGGGGCGAAATTTAAAACCTGAAATTGTATCTTCTGGCCTGTTGCAGCTGAAGCAGAGTTTAGGGACATTGGTGCTGGTGATACTGACAGCTATACAATGGCTCACATTGTTTCTGAATTGTGATGTTTATTTGATTACAAACTATGTCTCATTTTTCAGAGGACTGCTTTATTTTATTGTCTTTGTCACAAAATGAATGGTTTTGCAAACATTAAATTAAAAGGAAACACCACTTGATCTACTATTTCTTCTATTTTTCCTGTCTCTGAAGCACACTTTCTAAACACTATGCCTGTGAGCCTGGTAGAGCATGCTACCAGGAACAACTCCTGAAAATCTTTCTTAAGAAGTATAGACACTTTTGTTTCAAACTACTGAAAAAATAAAAACCTTTGGCTCGCTCAGTTTATACGTTATTGATACAGCATCTTCTGACTACAGAGCCTGAATTACAGAAGGGAAAGGCTTACATCCATCCTCAGGCTAAATACCAACTGCCAGTTCTGGCAGCCCTGCCAGCCTTGTTAGGTGATAAATTAATGCTCACACTCCCATTGTGCGCCAGGCCAAGCCAGGCAGAGTTCAGGCAGCCAAAGCCTTGCTTTGCCCAAACTGCACCCACCCTCTAGTGGGATGAGGAAAAAGTGCTGCTCCAGGCTGCTCTGCCAGCCCTGCTCTCACCACCTGCCATCCCCTCCTAGTCGTGCTTTAACCCCCTGCATAGGGCTGTTTGCTGTGGTAGCGAGAGACCGTTCATGTAAGGTAAGTGTGCTAAGATTTTTCTTTCACTGCTTCTCTCACCCCCCACACATCTGCTAGCTCTGTATTAACAAGGCTCCTTAGCTACAAAAGTCCTGATGAGTTTCACCGAGAAATTTTAGGGGCAATCTTTCCTTCCCAGCTTTGCCTGGCATGTTTCAGAGTCGCTGCCAGCTTAACTACAGTTCTTGTATACATACAGAGCAGAGCTTAGTCCAGCGGATGAATGGTTGTAACTATCATTAGACCTTTCTTTTGCCACAAAGGAAAAATAAAGACAAATTATCAGGGAAAAGAAATAAATCCAGCCTGTTTCCCTCTATGTGTTAGATCAACCAATGGAAGTGACTGTAAAAAAAAAAAAAAAAAGTAAAAAAAGTGGAATGTTGTTGTTAAACAATGAGTGCTGCAGCTGTGGTATGAGCTGTGAAAAAGCAGCAGAGCTGTAAGCAGGGTACAAACCACAACCTAGGTCAATTGTACAAAACATAACTAGCAAGCAGACCTTTGGGAAAACCACTCTTGAAAGGGTTTGCAGAGCCTAAAGGGCAGCTCCTGCTTCCCACAACCAGAGACAAGACAGAGCAGGATGTTGTGCAGAGGACAGGCAAGCAGGACCAAGGGCAACAGCAGGGCAGCAGCTTCACCTAGATAGAGCCCCCCAGTACCTAGGCAACAGATGAGCAGGTCCAGTGGCCACAACCAAGGTCAGCCACAATCCAGGGCCTATCAGCCACAATCTAGAGATGCAGGTATGGCCAAATCAAGACAGAAGGTCAAGGTACAATGCTAAGGCCAAGAGCTCCATAACGTCAAGGGCTGAGTCTGAATGCAGATCAGGATCAGCAGGCGCAGGGTGTGTGGGTAGGGGCACAGCTACTCAGGGCAGTCAGAGCCTGGTGGCACACTCTGAGGTCTAGCAAAGTCTCTTTATAAACCCAGAGTAATGATCTCCAGTGAGTCAAATTAGGTCCATAAGAAATGAATAAATATTTACACCGAAGATGCAAAGTGAAAAATTACTAAGAAATACATTCTCTTCTCAAATACAAAGATGGAGTTTGCAAACAAATCCACTGCCTTTAGCAGTAAACCTCAATGAGAGCTGGAGAGAAAACATGGACCCTACAAACAGTAATGCCTTTCACTAACCTGACTGTCTCGTCCACTGCATGCAAAGCAAAGGACAGAAATAAAAGCAGCCAAGACCATTAAAAGCAAGATGGGACCTGAAACAATTGAACAGGGAGAAACATACTGAAGAGAGTATGATCCCTTCCTCGACATGATGCAATCAGCAGCCTCCAGCAGCCTGCTAGGCAGACTCAGGTCTAGAATGGAAACAGTGTGAAGTGAAAGGGGGGACAGGGGGGAGGCAATAAAAATAAAGCTATAAAGCTATCTTTCATAGGTCACATGGTCCCACCAGGAAATACAGAAACCTCTGACTTGTCTGGCTCTCTGTCTCTCCCTCCCTATGGGTCTTCTGCAGAAAGCATAGTCTGTGTGCCCAGGAGGTGATGAAATCCCTAATGCTGTATGGCACATGGGGAATTTGGAGGATTGCAAAACAGGATGTTTCTTGGAGGAAATACAGTCTCAGCAAGCAAAAGGTTCAAGTACGGTACATCTCACAATGATGTAAGAGCTTGATTATGCATCTCACTTAAAGCCCAGCTTAGGGTTTTAGTTCTAGTAGAACTAATAGGCAACACCTGCTGCGATGAAAACAATTTCCGTCCCTGAACTCTAGCAGAAGTGTTTATCTTTTGAGTTAGAAAATGTTTCTCTAATGTCTGAACAAGACTCCAGGGACAGGAACATATGCCCAGAACTGACGTTCCTGCGCATTAGATAGCTTATAAAAATGAGAATTAGAAAAACCTGGTATCATCAGGCATCTTCGTCCAATAAAGTCATTAAATGGAAAGTACAGAAAGATTCCTCTAACATTTCCTCTCCCTGCCACTGTAGTCCTAGCTGTCCTTTGTAGAGCATAAGCAGAGGCTACTGGAAAAGCTTGCCGGGGTAAATTCTGAGTTCAAAATTCAGGGCTTTTCCAGACCTGTCCCTGGCAAAACTACCATTGGCTTCAATGGAAATTTTACCCAAATACGGGCCTCAGGACTTGGGCCTCTTGGTTTTAGTTACTAATTTTATTATTAAAGGTTAAACAGAGCTGTTGACAGTACAAACGATTTTCTTACGTAAGCAGTGAAAGGGAGACTGTCAGATATACAAGATAAAACAATACTGACAAGTGAAGGCAATATAGGTTATGGGTGAATGTCCTTTCACAGAACATACTGCACCAAAACCTGACTTTCACCTTCTTCCTCATGCAAAACTTCCATTTAGATCAGCTGGAGCTCAGTGTAATCAAGAGGCAGAGTCAAGCCTAAGAAAGGACCTTGGGGTTCGGCCATGGTCTCCTCAAGGGGCTCTAAGAGACTGCAGCTGTAGAAAACAGAAAAATTCTACCTTTACAGAACAAAACTTGTGAAAGTTCATCAAAAAACACATACTTTGCATTGCACTGAGAAAGAAAAAAAAGGCACAGGTCCCAGTCTTGATCAAGAAAGCTGAAGCATGAAGCATTGCTTCATTTTCAGCTTAGGGGGACTGTTTGTCCTAATAATGTTCTAGAATGATAAGACAGAGCTGCTCTGCAGATGTAACTGCTGTATACATTCATTATTTAAGATCCAGTAAATACTACAATTGCAAATTAAGTGCTTCAGCTATTCAGTCCTACACACACACCCCCTTAACAATAAACCTCTTGATGAGAGAAACGTCAAGGAGAGCATGCAAGGCTTTCCTCCCATGCTTTCTGCTACCATATTCTTGATCTAAAGCTTGGACACAGAGCAGAGACTTGTTTTTCATTCTTGACCAGAAATAATAACAGCAAGGATGTGATGCTCCTAAAAACAATAACCATTCAGGCAAAGTGTTCTCAGCTCAGTCTAACAACACTTCATTGGTTTGGTGAGTAAGTGGCAACCCAAAAGTTAACTTCCTGGAAAATCTACTGTTGTTATAATGAAATTGCACTGTCAGAGCCATATGATAGTTCTGTCTTTAATAACAATGCAACAGACATTAAGGGAAATTCCTGTGGTCGACTGTCCTACTCAGATACAGCAATCAGCCAATAGATCATCAGCTGTACAATAGTCAATGGTGTCGCAAAGTTTTTGACACAGTTAACACATTAACACATTAGACAAATGTAGGATTGGAGCCAATTCTCACCAAAGCCAATGGAAAACCTCCAACAGAGTTGTACTGGGCAGAGGGATGGTGTCACATGTATTGTCAATCACGTAGGAAACAAGACAATCAGAGCAGCTCTCTTCTGACATCAGCGTCTGCCTCTACTTGAGGCTTTGGCAGAGCTTCACCAAGGACTGGATCTCTTTCTCCTGAGTCTTTTAAACAGCCTGAGAATAATTAGGGTTTGTCTTCTTTCAGCACAGGGCACTCAGAAGGACATTGCCACGGTTCACAGAAATTAAACCTAAATATTTTTTTCCTGTTTCTTCTTAAATTTCATATGCGTTTTGAAATGTGATTTGATTTTTTACCCTTATGCTCATCCCAGTGGTTTCTTAAATAAAGCAACCAACCCTTGCTTTACAATCAACCCCCCTATCATAAATCACAGGCCAGCTCTGACTGTGTACCACTGAAGCGTGTTCATATCAGCAAACATGCCAGTATATCTAACCATGGAATGTATTTTCTGAGCAAATGTTTAGTAAAACTCACATCATTTGCTGAGTAAGAGTTCATTGGGATTGATTTGCTCAGAAAAGGAACATTGTGGATGAAAACATACTGTTCCTTTACAGTCACAATACTAACACAGCAATAAACACTACCTCGGCTGACACATCAAGCTTAAAGCAACAAAATCCTTGTGGAAATGGTTACAGAGAAATACCAGAAGTCCCAGTTTAAACCACGAAGCTAAAAAATAATGAAAGGGAGAGAAAGACTGTATATTAATCATCGTGGCACTGATGCCTGCTGAGTCCAAATGAATGAGTGGGCAAGAGAACCTGAGCCTGGAAACATGCTCTCAGAGACAGAAGTAGGAGTCTAAATCTAAGATAATTTTCCTCTTTTATAAAATCAAGCTTTCAAAAGCAGAAGGAAAGTCATACATTTTCCTATTAGCATGGGAAAATATTAGCCCAAGGCTGAGCAGGCAGAAACAGAACAAATAGATGTCAATGAAATCTGCATGAAGCTCCTCTATCTCTTCTCCTCTGTTCTTCCACATCCCTAATCCCACACAAATTTGCTGCTATCCGTGAATTTAATTTTAGCACATCTGCAGCAGGGATAACAGTACTATGTGGTCACCCCAGCAAGAAGCTTCTTGCTCTCCATCCCCCCACCCGAGAGCTTGGCAGAGGCAGGAGCTGTGCAGGTGGAGCAGCAGGTGGGCAGCTGAGTTTGTGTTTCCGTTGCTGTGCAGCTCTCTCACAGATGCTGCACCAGAGTCAGCCCCGCTCCCAGCGAGGCTGTGGCACGTCTGCTTCTTCACTGACTGGACTTCAGGGGACCTTCCTAGCAGCAGGTGTAGCACGGAGGAACATGTGTCCTCTCTCCAGTGCACTTTCCTCAGCAGATGCTTGCTGTGTTGCATCTGTTTCTGCCAGAGATCTTAGCTTTTGGCCTAAGGCAGTACTTCAACAGCACTTGATTAAGTTACCCTGACAATGAGAGTGATAAAATACTGGAACAGGTTGCCCAGGGATGTGGTTGAGGCCCCCTCCCTGGAGACATTCCAGATCAGACTCGAAGTGGCCCTGGGCAGCCTGATCTAGTTGAAGATGTCCCTGCTCACTACAGGAGGGTTGGACAAGATGACCTTTGAGGGTCACTTCCAGCCCAATGCAATCTGTGAAAATACAGCCT
Organism: Psilopogon haemacephalus; assembly: GCA_013396835.1. Classification (NCBI taxonomy): domain Eukaryota; kingdom Metazoa; phylum Chordata; class Aves; order Piciformes; family Megalaimidae; genus Psilopogon; species Psilopogon haemacephalus. The sequence goes on from VWZI01002219.1 coordinate 592,416, forward strand.
GTGTAAGCACTAACCAAAGGAGGCTTCCAGTCTTGTCTAAGAGCTGCTGCTCAGTAGGTGATGATCCATCAGGATCAGCCAAGTAACACCAGCACCCATTAGCACACTTTGCCCAATATAATACCCTTATCCTCCAATTTGATAGAACTACAAAACAATCTCTTTTAATCAAGTGGAAATGTGTTGTGAGTGACTTCTTTTTACTTCACTGCAAAGAACACAACATCTTTATTTTAGCTGCAATTCACAGAAGACTGCCTGGTTTACATGGAGAAACAGGGAATGAACATTGACTGCAATGTGCCTGCAGAGCAAAAGAAATCACTTCTCAGAAAGTGCCAAGTTCAGGATTTCAGCCTGCACTTTAAGCAGGGGCTAAGAGTAAAGTCCTGCCTGCTGGAATTGTGAAATCTCTGTAAGCAATTTTATAAGCAAGTATTAGCACAGCTGGCAAAGGCTTTCAGCTAGGAAAAAGTTATTCTGCTGGTGAAGACGTGCAAAAGGGTGCAGATGAACTGAAGTCTGCAAAAACACATCAGATGGGGTGCTGTGTGGACCAGAGGGCTGATGAGAAGCCACTGCAGTATTCATCAAGGATTTTACGTCCTTATACCAAAACACTTTAGCAATAGCTATTAGTAACTTTTTTTTACCCCATTTCCTGCACGGATTCAAGTTTTGCAGACAGCTACAATGAAAACCTTTTTGAAATGCCAGACAGAGGGAGGAGATGGACCTGGCACATAACAGGCAATGAGGAGGCTGGTTTGGTAGGTCCTGGTGGAGCACTTGAGCCCAGTGATGGATTTGAGAAGCAGACTGTAGTGAGCTGAGTGTAAAACTCGTAATGGGAAAAGATGCCTGTTCTTACAAGGGCTCCATTACAAAACCTTTTGTGAAAGGTCAGATCATAAACAACCGAATGAAGGAACTTCAAAATCTACACTGGTGAAGAAAAAGAAGGTACAGAATGAACCTGAATTAGATAGATTCCCCAGAAAAGAAGAAATAGGGATCTTGTTAAAGCACCAGCTGTAATTCCCATCTGCATGCAATTTCCATTCCTACCATCTACGTAGAATAAAGTCTTTCCAGAAAGGATTGTTAGTGAACTGGCTGAAAACTGGAGGAGACCCATGTGCAAGCTTGTGGTAGGTGTCCCACAGCTCACATGAGACCGCCTGTTTCCCATGTGGGTTTGAGGCCAGATGACATTCTAGGCAGCATAGAAACATAGGTCACCAGTGACAAGATTGCCCAAATGGAAGGAAACCACATTGAAGAAAAACAGAATTTGCTGAAGCAGCAGAGTCACCATCAGCAACTCTTCGTAAGGCCCAGGCAAAGTGCTGGCCACTAGGCTGCCATTGAAGGTATGACACTGACAGCTCGAAAGCCACATTGCTGATCAGAAATAACTCTGACCCACAGAAAATGTGGGATGAAGTACATGGGAACTGCAAGAAGTAAATAAACCATAATTATCAGCTACATCACGAGAAATGGAGCTCTGAGTGAAGTTCAAGCCTGTGTAGTGCCAGGAAACTTTCATAAAGTGATCCCTGTAGCTAGTGCTGGGGGAGTTTCAGGGAGCTTCACTTCAGCTACCTGGTGTTTTACCACTGTGCACTGAGTAAAGTGCTGCTTTGCAATGAGCCTGCTAACTGTGAGTCTGTTAACTGTACTGATACATTTTCTCCTGACCACCAGCAGGATTGCAAGCTCTAGGTGAGTGGTTGGACTTGATGATCTCAAAGGTCTTTTCCAACCTCAACAGTTCTACAGTACTATGGTTTCATTTTTCATTTCCAGTGGACGTGAATAAAGAACAGCTGTAGGCTCTGGGAGTGCCATTTACCTGAGTGACAAACTGCTGCCCCTGTGAATTCCAAATAAAACTGTATTGAAGCCTGTTCATGAAACCCATTCATGACACAAAGAATTCTCCATGTGCTGATGCCATTTCTCCTGACTGGTGGCAAGTGGCTGTTTCACACTGGACTAATTATCATATTCTTCAGGAAAGCAACATGAGCAAGTAGCAGGTGAGTCTGGTGGAAAGTCATGTCACAGGGACAGAGTTCAGTGTACCTAGTGTCACAAGAGAAGAGATTGTCTATGAAAAGGTTTGGTGGGTTAAAGCTAGCAAACATGACAGCAGAAGGAAGAGAAAGGACATAACAAGAAGAATGGCACTCATCAAACAATAATCCCATCTCCAGCAATGAAACAGTTAAGAGCTAGCACTCAGCCAAAACTGGACTGCGCTTAGACCAGAAAGAGCTCTCCAGAAGCTCTGCCATCATCATGCTGGTCAAATGGCAATAAGAGAGAAACAAAATCATATCCTGGAACGCAGTCAGAGGCAACCTAAATTGCCCTCAGCAGACCCAACTGCAGCAGTAAGGAATGCCAAAAGATACTCAGACATTGACTATTGAAACCTTCATTTACAAAGAAATCTAATATTACGCTGAGGATGAAACACCAAGAATGAAATATGCTCATAGCTTAGATATGATGCTATCAGACTAAAACTGTACTCAAACATCAAGGCAAAACAGTGATACCCTAGTCTGCTGAATGTCATTCAAAGCCATAAATGTGCAAGACATACATCAGAGAACGACACAAAGTCTAACCCAAGGTTTAGGAAGCGAAAACATGTCCCGCTTAAATTATGTGGTTTGTGTTCTTCAATCACAGAGGGAACTTTTAGTAGCAGAATAAGAGACTCCAAATCATTTTTAATGAGATAAAGTTTAAATTTGCAAGGACAAGATATCAATATGAAGGAAATCATATCCTGTCGATGAGACATTTAATCATCTGATTATTTCAGGAGAAACACTTTGGCACACAAAGGAGATGGAGCTACTTGAAGGCTCCAGGAAATTGTACAAGTTTACTCAACAAAAATGTCACCAAAGAGGTGCAGAAGTATTACCTCAGCTAATTAATAGAGATTTATTGATTGGAAAAAAAATAATATTTGATGCATTTTAGACAATTAACTTTTTTCTAAATCAAATTCTTCTCCTTTATCAAAATTCAAAAGACTTCAAAATCAAGCAGACCTCAAATCACCAATGCACCTCATCTCCCTCCAAATAACTTCAAGATGCTATTGACCTGCATTTGAACCTGTTGAGATGATTGATAGGCAGTGATTGTGTCACCTGAGGAATCCACAAAGGTTTTGAGAGCACAACCACTATTCCAGTAGTAAACTGTTATATGTTATATATGAAGATCAGGAATCAGCTTGGAATTCCCTGAGACATGTTCTGTTCCCCCCATTTTTTTTACAGGGTGGCTAACACACACAAACTCAGCTGCATCGAGCCTCCCAAGTCTGACTCTCTTTTGTTAGGTCTCCTGATGCACCAAAACCAACTCAGGCTTCCTGGCTTGTTCCTGCCTAACACTGTCACAAGACCAGTTTGGATCTATTCTGACTGCATTTTAGCCAGCTGAAGACATCTGCCCTGAACACTGCTTTCCAGGCACAGAGTGAGGAATGTACACACACAGAGTACATGCAGACATATATATCCATACATCCCCAAGGGTGCCCTGGGTTTTGCTGTGTAAAGAGTGCTCTGGTAGGGGTACACTGCTTTCCATACCTAACAAATCTCACCAAGCAATGGAGGAACTGAACAGCCTACATTTTGCAAATGCAAACCCAACGATTCCGTCCTGCTTAGCACTTTGAGACTGCCACACGAGTTCATTGAAAGAAAGGCAAATGCCAAGGGAACTCCGTAACCCTCCCAGACAGATGCGGGAAAGAATTTGAAAATACCCCAATGTGTTCCAACAGCCTATAACAGGAGGCTGCCTGTGGAAGAAGAATTGCTGGTATGATCTCAGGACTCAACCCACTGTAGTCAGACAGTCTGCCCACAACCATGGGCCCAGCCAAGACAATACAACCTCTATACTCACTGATAATCCAGGCCCAAATACAAACACCCCCATGCCTGACTACTCTACCAAAGTGAGTAGGTGATCCTGGGAATTCCACACAGAGGCTACCTGCTCTCCTACTCTGAACATCAACAAAATTCTGTTGCTGCTTTCCAAAACTCCTAATGGGGCCAGTTGAAATGATGGATGTAAACTGCTCCTCCAGCCACAGGCAGTGCAGGATATTCCTACAAGTACTAAGCTCCTGTTGTGTATTACATGGCTGCCTCTATTCAGGATGCTAAAAAGAAGTTCAGTTCGCTTGTATATGCTGGAATCATTACATACAGAGTTCCCACAAATCACATAAATGGGTATTACTATGTCATTAGTTAGGACAGTTGCTGTTATTATTGAAAAACCTTCTGGCAATCCAATCCTAGTGCCATCCAAGCTGAAGTTGGCCTCAGTGCAATTCATACCAGTCTCAAGTTTGTGTCCTGCAAAAAGATTCTGACAGCTAGAGAGTGTTCAGGCTGCTGTGTCCATTCTCCATCGTATTCCCCAACCCAAGAGTGAGACAGGTCGACAGGGAGCCACATTACCAACCATGTGCTTCCAGGAGCTGCATTCTCTTCCAGGCTACTAGTGCTGTGCTCCACAGCTGCTACACACCTGAGCCAGAGGCTGCCTCTTTTACACTTCGGATGAAACACTTCATGTGTCACAGGAGACTGGGGAGAACCAACCTCAACCTTCCTGCTGGGGTCATTACACACACAGGTGAGTCTCAGCAGACAGTCCCAGGGCACCCATCAAAGCCACTGGTGAAAGAAGACACAACAAGCACAGGCAGCAGCTACCTCAGCCAATCTGCCATCAATTATCAGAATAGAAATTTGACTAAACATGAAGATTTGTAAAGGCAGAGAGAAGAGGAGTCCCAGGAGGCAGCAGAAGACCATGGCCACCCGGTATGTGGTCTTATTCTGCACATTCTACCCTCCAGTCACTCTGTCTGAACCACTTACCCAGAGTCCAATTTATTCCTGTGGATTTTCAAGAAATACGAATCCCAAAAACAAGATGTACTGAAAGTTCAGCACATGGTATTAAAGCTAATATCCATCATGTCAATTCTGTCTCTCCAATTTGTTCATTCTCCTTGTTATTATCATCTGACTACAATCTACTCATAAACAATACCCTTATGATTTTTTCCATGCCTATTTATTCCCTCAGTCATTGACTTGCTTTCCTGAGGCTATCAAAAATACATATAAAAATTTATATAAACACATCTCTGTTTTGAAATGGTCCCTAACTACTTGTAAATGCACTATGACATCAACCAAAAAAATCAAAGCATATTTGGCACATGGGACCCACTACTGGCAACAAAAATGGGTGTAGCTGAAATAGCCCCAAGAAAGGACCCACCCAACCCATAGACAGAATGCATTTAAATAAATATAGGGTCCAGTCTTAGCTCATAGATGGACGAAACTCTTCAGTGGACTGGAGAAAAGCCACCTGAACAATACCACAGGGGGACATCCATGCACTAGCCAGATGTAGATACAGTTGTACAGCACTGCGGCACCACAGCTTATTTGTAGTTGGACGAGAAAAAAAAAGAGTGAAATAATTTAATTCCATTCACGGATGTGCTTCCAGAATAAAATTTGATTACACTAGAGTAGAGAAGACAACAAATATTATCTCTGAGGGGTTTTCTCAACAGAACACAGCATCCAGCAATTCTCCCATTTGGGGTTAGAGATTTAAAGTAATTTAGAATAAGGAGAAGGAAAAAAGGGGAAGAAAAGAAAAATAAAGAAACAAAAAAAACCCTTCCTAAATAAACCCTTTGCAGGCATGAGAAACTACCACGTACAGCCTCATGCTGATGAGCCCAGCTATAATCCAGTCTTTCCTTTCTGCTGACTAGCTGAGCTCTTGTGGTTATTATGTCAATGGAACCCCTCAAAAGAATTATAGCTTTTTATTCAGCTCAAGACCACGTATTACTATGATTACTGAACTGGTTCATAGAGTCATATTGGTCCTGCTACAACATTAGACAAAGGCTTAAGTAATTACCTATCTCTTCAAAGGATGTGTTTTCACTGGCACCAGTTCCCGCTGGAAGCAGGCATGCGTGCCTGTGGATACGCTGCACAAGAGAGCAAGCACATGGCAATGTACAACAACAGCACAGAGCTACCACCACCACAACACTGCAAAATAAAAGGCTTCCACAGGAAGCAAAACTCCACATCAGAAAGACACTGTGAATGTTGTTCATAATAAATACAGATATGGCCGATGCAGGCAACGTGGACATCGTAGTGGCAAGCTGCAAGTTACTCTGGGACAATAAGGTTAGTTTAAAATACATGTCAGCATCAACCCTGCAAAAAGAGGGGATCAGGCAGGTTCCTGCATCCCAAAGGTCCCAATGGAATCAGTAGGCCCCATGACAATTTGTTTTCTTTTAAAGTTGCCTGTTCCAGTATTGGTAACTGCTCACTGACACTCACAAAGCAGCAGGGCCACAGCTCTATTATGACTCCCTGTTTTTTCTACACACTGTTTGCAAGTCCTGCTCATAACTGTTAAGATCTTAGGAATCCTGTCAGTGTCATCTGTCTGGGCTTGACAATTGATTATTCACTGAAAAAGCTTTTGTTGCCTTTTTAGTGTGAATTTCAATTCATAGCACTTGATAGCGCACAGGAAGAACACAAACCCATCAACTGTGTCACGTAGGACACGAATGCAAGCATCTCTAAGCCAACATGGTTTACAGGCTGTTCTGTGTGTCAGAGCATCTGCCCAAATCCCACAAATGAGGCCCTGCCAAACAATTGTCATTATGCCACAGGAACAGCAAGACCCATGGCTTAGTTCTTGTCTGACCTGTGGTGAGAAGTCCCAAAGCAGCAGCAAGACTGTCTAGAGGTACAAAGTGAAAAGTGGTTATGAAAATCCAGTGGCAGCCCAAGATGGGAGTGCAGAGGTGCTTTTCTCTCTCTTACCCACTCTTCTAAATTGCACTGAATTTGTTTGGCGCAACGTGAAAACAAAAATTGACACTTAATTTCAGCATCAGCTAGTGGCTCAAGTGAATCAGCAGAAAAAAAGGCAGAGGAGAGGCAAGCAAACCATCCAGTTGACTTGTGTTTGCTGCTATCTGCGTGGCCTTTCCCAAGAGAGGCAGATTCGCTTTCCATCTGATGTCAATACAACTGAGAGCCAGGACTGGTGGAGCAGGCTGATTTAAGAGCATTATGTTGTTTGGACTCTCGATTCTGGAACCATTGTACTCTGCAGAGAGTTGTACTTTGTGGGCGGTGACTGCAGTGCTATAATTACCCCTGTAATTACACTGGCACGTTTCCTTCTTGGCGAGCCCCGTGAAATTACAGTCCCGTTACCTGACCTGGGTTTATGATAGTCCTAGCACAAGGGGAAATCCCACTCGTTTGGGCCTGACCACAAGCTGGCAGGGTTGGTATTGACTGGAAGGCCAGATTCTTCCAGAGCAAAAAAAACACACTGTCAATGTTCTCTTGACCATAACTATCACTTGTGAGTCCTTCACAAGAGGAGGAGACAAGGAACCAGAATATCCAAAGAACCTGGCACAGGAGAAGGACATCTTGAGACTAACACATCTCACCCATCTTTAACTTCTGCCTCACGTAATTGCATCATAAATACACATGAACTGGGTGTGTCTGATAAATACATCGGCCGTAATTCTCAAGCTTAAATTATTTGCATTGGGCTTTGGCATTATATGGTAGTGCTAATTCTCATCTTTGCTTTGCTGCAGGATTTGGCAGGTTCAAAAATGCAAAACCACCTTGTGTTGCAGGTGGAAGCCAATCAATCCCCCCAGCTTTGATCCTGCCCATCACAAAGCACGTGTTAACCTTGAACCATGTAAAACAAAGAGGACATTTTCCATACCAGATGGTCTTCTGATGGGACACTCAGATAACTCTTCATACAAACACGTGGGGTTTTTTCCCCAAATCAAACAGGATTTCTGCAGAAGAGCTGTGTTGAGTTTCCACCCTCCTCCAAGCAAGATCTGACACTGCAGCCCACAGTCAGGAGACAGAGTTCACTGTGTCCCAGCAGGCTGTTGTCTGGATGAAACCAGAGACTCCACTGCAAATCTTTTGCAGATTCTTCTTCTTTTTATAACACACAGGGGGATTCATTTTTTGGTGCCCTCTGAACAATTCTCTGAATCAAAACTTCTCCTTGAAACTCTTTTTTCTAGTTTCTAGTGTATTTTTCTCTCTGCTAATGTGAAGGCCAGCCTGGGAATATGGGTGTTGCAGGATGTTCAGCACTTCTCTGCATCAAGCTGCAGCTGACTGAGGTAGCCACTTCACTCAGGGAAATTATTTGAGGTTTTCTGAGAGTCTTTTGACAGCAGGTAAAGATTATTTCAGCTTGTGGGAGTGCCAGCTAGAACCCTTTATAACCTGAATGACACATAATGTCACAAAAACTCCTGCTGAAACTCACTCTATCCTTTCAAGATGGCAATTTTGACATCAATGTCTGTCTTTTCAACCATCAGATAGCAGCTCATCTGGATAAGAACCAGCAATTCGGAGATTGCCTGCAAGTATCTCCTAACAAGAGTCCCTTCCTGCACTATTTTAGTTAAGAGTGTAACTCAGCTTGTCTTGCAGATCTCTTCATCATTCTCTCAGGGAAAAAAAAAAAAATAAAAAGAGAAAAAAAAAGTAATAATAATTTTTTAAAAAGTACTACTGGGAGGAAAGGGGAGGAAAAAGGATGAGTTTGGCCATTGCTCTTATCTGGTGACTAAGCAGACTGCAGTCTGAGGTCTTTAATCTGAACAGCCACATTTTGGTGATCCTTTTGCACGTAAATAACAAACAGAGCTCACATTTTTCATTAGCTAGTGCAGTAGGCACAGAAATCATGACTGGTCTGTATTATCTGCCTTCTTTTAGTTGCAACCGCATCAGAGTTTTGTTTATATCCATAAGTAGAAAGAATCTCTGCAGATGTTTAATTTGACTTAAAGTCAATACATAACTCTGGCAAATTGTTTGGAATTGCAGTTTAACAGCACCTGGTTCGGATATTCTGCAGAAAGTTGTTGGCATCAACAGTGCCACTTTATTATTATTATTATTATTATTATTATTATTATTATTATTATTATTGTTATTGTTATTGTTATTGTTAATTATTAGAACCAAAGTGTTCTCAGAAGCATGTGGGTTCCATCCAACTTCCATGTAATCCATCTCACAAAGGCCTCAAAGTTTAGAAAGTTTGAAATTTAAAGCACCTGGGCAGAAGGGCTTGTTTTTGGACACTCATTACACAGCTGATTAACTGAGGAATAAACAATTCTGGAGTGCAATCTAGCGTGTGTGTTGTTTTGGCTTTTAGTCTCAAGGAGTAGTCTTTCTTGAAACACCTCCCCAGGTACAGCATGTACGTTGCACACTGTTTTGGTCACAAATTACATACCTCTCTTTCATGTCAAGTCCAGCATAGCTGCACTAGGTTTTCCTATTCCACATAAAAAGTAACCAATTACTTTGAGTAAATACCTGTTGTTGTTTTTTTTAAATACCACAGAGTGGCTTCCTACTGCTCTAATATTCAGCAGGATTTCTGACACTTCCAGATCTTTTTACATGTTTTATCAAAGAAGCCAGGCCATCTTTAAACCTTGTTCAGAACCCATTGAGATCATTTCTCAAATATCTGATTTTTATACAAGTGCTCAGGGGGGAAATGGCTCTGTGATTTTTACTATAATTAGCTCTTTCTCTTGCAAATCAATCTCCATGGCTTTATTGTCCTCTTCTGCTCATTCGTCATAGAAACTACATTTATCAGAGATTCAAAAATACTAAATCAATGATGACGGGGGGAAAAAAGTGGCTTAAAATATAGTACTTTGAAGCTTTCCAAAAGACCTACATTTACTGAGCCTAACAGGTTCTCTAGTGTCAAATCCCATTTCAGTCACTGTCAGCAGCTTTATTCACACTACCCAAGAACCAACTTGTGGGAATTAAATCAACATGTTTCCAGAGCAAGTCCCACACCAGGAGGAACCAAGTCCAAAAGGCAGCTTCCTCCTCTCTCCTGACCACTTTCCCAGCAATGCTTTGCTGCTCTGGGCCGGCTTCATAATGATGTGTCATTTGCAAGTCAGCACCTTGCACTAAGTCCCAAGGTGGGGAAATTATCCAGGAGAAGTGACAACAATAAATTCCCATGTCTTGCTTATTTTCTCAAGTCTGATGAAATCCCTTTGCACTGCTGGGGCTGCACAGTACAGTTTAACTCTACTATGAAACACATTTAGTCACAGATGAAAAATCCAGAATCCAAATCTTGGCACACCTTCCCCACAGCATCCTCTTCCCTTTTGAAGTCATCTGCCCCTCCGTCCTTCAAAACCGGGTGTGCTTGCTCTCTCCCTGTGCACCAGAGCCTCTTGTGCAGCATTCCTCAGCCTTCACCTGCCTGCAATGGCCTTGCAGGGACACAGCCCTGTTAATAATCATGAAAGTAGCTCACCTCCCTAAAAACCTCAATTAAATGCTTCCCATTTGAAAGTATTTGCAAAATGCTCCTGCTGCTGCTTGATTGTATAAAGTTTTAATCAAATTATGAAACACTCTTAAAAAGTAAACTCCATACATTGTAGCTAAAGGGAACTCTAAAGTGTATCCCCAAAAGCCAATGGTCATTAAAAACAGCTGGAAGCAGTCGTGATCCTCTCCAAAGCACTACTCTAACAAGTCACCTGAACGTCTTACAACCAGCCAACATCCTGCAGTCGAGTACCTGCGTTCACACAAGCTCCCTGCCACTTGAGCAAAGCTGCAGGCTCAAGACCTCACAATTCAGGCATCCCGAGTCTCCTGGAAACCAGCCTCTAAATCACCAGAGCTGGTAGCAATTCTATAAAATTACCTGGCACTCAAAGCAGCAGTTGATCGTGCTGCCAGGGAGCGAATTACACCACGCTCCAGAAGATGCCAAATTTGCTAGAGCATGACTTGTGTATCACGTGCATTTTTTCCTGACAGCATTCACCTTTAGAATGCAAGTACAGCTTCTTGCCTTGCTAAGGAAGGGCTGAGAAGGACCAGATACTCTAATCCTAGGGGCACCCTAATGAATGACCTCCAGAAAGAAAATCAAGGGAAAATCTGACAGCTCTACATGCCACCCACCGCCCAGCAGTGTCTGCCGAGGAGAAGATGAGAAATGCTCAGCATGCTGGAAGCCGGTAGATTTCTCCACCAAACAGTGACACGAGGGGGTGCTATCTTAGACACGGGTTTGGTAAGGAAATGATGTAAAAATATCCTTGGATGGAGCAATTAGTGCAATACAGGCTGAAGGGGAGGACCAGCCTCAACAGGGCAGCCAAGGCTGTGTGATCTGAAGGACATGCTCTGAGAAATTATGAGACCTGACTAGAGAAGTTAACCAAAGCAAGCAACCTGGGATCTGGCACAAAGAGGCAGAAAGATTAATGAGGAATAGCTGCAGGAGGGCATCAGACCTAAAGCAGCAGGGAAAAGGCATTAGGGGAAAACACAATTTGTAAGGCTTAAGGAAAATAAATAAATAAATGCGCCAGCATTTTTTACGTATAACACAAACTTGCAGCTTGGGAATAGTAAATGCACTCCTATTACCTCCTTCAACAGATAAAAATTGCTGTCCCTTAAATTCTCCTGCCCAAATTCCCTGGGTGCTGCTCCTGAGCTTGTTCGGTGTCTGGTCTTTGAGCACTGGAGATGAGAACTGTTAAAGTCAAGAAAGTTAGACCTAGCAAAGGCAATTAGCAAAATTCTTCAGCAGTATAAATAGCAAGAGAATGAGGACAAAAGAAGGGCCACCAGACAGACACTCAGGGTGAGGTAAAAATGAAGAAGAAAAATCTATTCCTTTAATAGCCCCGTTGTCAAAAAGGGCAGAGCCCATCCCAGGGGCACAGGGGCTTTGCAGACATCTGCACTGGCACAGCCAGTTCCTCAGAGGAAAGCTGCAAATTGCAGTTCACAAGGCAGCAGCGTATCGATGAAAGGGAATTTCCACATGAGCTTTGGCACCACGCTAAGAATTTCAATCTTAAAAAGATGTTTCGAAGTCAAACCGTAAGGAACGGCAAACTTCACACCGCTCAGACCCAGCAAACAAACCTCCTGGCCTGGGACAAACCCGGGGATGGCTCAGGCGCACAGAGCCGGGGGGGCGATGTCTCGGGGGCTGCGAGGGGGGTGTCAAAACGTGCCTGCTGGTGCGTAGCCGTGGAGCCATGGTCCTGCGGCGCGGTGTCACGTCCCGCCGAGGAGACCCTTGCTCGGGGAGGTGTGAGTGGATTTCCTCAAGTGCATTTTGACAGCTGTGAGGAAGCGGCCGGCAGCAGCAGCTGGAGACATTCCTGGCTGCGCCCCCCCGGCGGGACCCCCGCTCCCGGCCCGAACCAGCGCGCCCCGGCAACGCCGGAGGCTGGGGGGCTGCTGGGGGAGGCAGGAGCCGCATGGGGCCTGCGGGGTCTGATGAAATAGCCGATGTGCATTACGGCATGGTAAGGGAAGACACACACGCCCCCTCCCCAGCCAGCGCGGCACTTCTCATCACCTGCTAGAGATTTCCCTACGTGTCCTGGCCCCCTCCCCCTCTTCAGCTACGGGAAAAAAAGGAGCAGACAGAGCTAGCTGGGGGCTTACTCTGGGGAGACCAGAGGTGATGCAGGGGGGGTGATGCTCTCCCCATAGTGGAGAAAAGGCTGGGGCGGGAAGGTGGTCGAATAAGGCCGCGCCTGGCCCTGCTTGCCCAGCCGGGTCTGCACTCAGGTGACATGTGTCCCGTGTCCCTACCCCCCAGGTGATGAATTTAGCTCAAATCAAATTGAAATTCGCAGGGTCCAAAATCCCCGGGGGAATAACCAAAAGGAGGAGGGAACAGAGAATTTCGAAGAAAGTCAGTGCAATAGCTGCTTCGGAGAGGAATGAGGCTTTTTTCTTTTAAATCAAGTCTTGCAATGAGGTATTAGTGCCGCAGGACAGCCGGCTCCGAGCACCGGCACCCCTGCGGCTTCTCACACAAGGGCAGCGTCGACGCCTGGACCGGTCCGAAGTTGCCTTGCCGGCTCTGCATCTGCGTGGGGGATCGGCCGCTCTATGTTGCCTCCCTCCCTCCAAAGCAGCTCGATCATTAAAACCCCGGGTTCTCGGGGCTTTTTCCCTTTTTTTTTTTTTTTTAATCTCCCCCTCCCCGCCTATACGGCATCTTCGTCCTCCACCATCACCGGTGGGCTGCAGTGCCTGCTCGCTGCCCCTCACACGCCCATCCCCCGCGGAGCGACACGGCGGGGGGGCCGAGGGAGGCGGGAGGCTGCAACCTGCCGGCGGGGCAGGGCCGGCCCCCAGCGGGCGGTCGGAGCAGGGCGGCGTCTGCCATTGGCCGCGGCGCGGAGCGACACCTGCTCGGCTCCCTCATGCGAGTGACACCGGGGCTCGGCGGGGATATTTGAGGCACCCTTCGNCGCTGGGCCCGGGTGCGGCACCCCGCGGGGGAGGACGCGGCGGCGGCGGCGGCGGCGGGGGGAAGGCGCGACCATGTGCGCGGAGCTCCGCGGCAAGCTCCTGGCCCTGGCCCTGCTGCTCGCCAGCGCTCGGGCGGCGGTTGCCACTGAGGCCACCCACCCGCCGGAGGGGCCGCAGGACAGGACCCCGCAGCAGAAGGGGCGCCTGTCCCTGCAGAATACAGGTACGGAGGGGTGCAAACGCTGGGGGGAGGGGACTGTCCCTACGTCCCTTTGCTGCTTCTGGCGCGCCGGCGAGATCGCGGCGTTGAGTTCTGACAGGCGTTTAATTCCGGTGTCGGACTGTCGGGCGTAGATGGGCAGAGGAAATGGGAGCTCACTCCTAATTACCTTTAAAGCCCAGCCTGGCAAAGCACGTGTTGCCTTGCCACAGCCGCGGCAACGTTCCGGGAGGAGCGATTCCGCAGCCGCGCCGGGCACCGAGTGCCGAACGGCCAGGTACCGACGGGAAGCGGTGCCGGGAGCGCCGAGAGCCCGGCGGAGGTACTGAGGCTGGGGAGGAGAAAGTTTCTCGGCGCAGCTTTTGAAACCGGGTCGAGAGGGGACAGGAGGGAAGGGAAGTGGCTGGAAGTGAGTGGTGCTTTGCCTCCTCCATAGGGAGTCGTGCAATGATGCAACGGACCGGGGGTTTCTCTCCTCCTCCCGCCCCCTGCGCTCCCTCCCTCGGGTATTATCTGCCTAGAAAGAGAGAGCTGAGGCGTGCACTTCGCTGGATCGCTTCCCAGCCGTGCAAAGAGAGCGCGGGATCCAGACGCTTCCCTTCCCCCCCTGCTCTCCCTCCCTCCCC
>VWZI01002219.1:607104-704212 GCA_013396835.1 Psilopogon haemacephalus
CTTGCAGCGGGTTGGAATTAGACCGAAAGTTGCTGTAAAGACTTGCAAATGGACCGCATGGCGAAGGGGGGGGGAGGGGGCGGGGGCTGGGGATGACTGAAACACGCTGCGGTTCAGAGGGGGATTAGGCTGACTCCCAAGGGCGAGCTTTAATTAAAGGTACCACTAGGGCACAGAGTACAGGAATTCTTAGCATCCTCAGTTCTGGTCTAAAAGCTGCCCCTGTTTAACTTTATCCCCAGGCTTTTTCAGCAACCACCTTCCCCCTGGCAGTACTACTACAACCATGTTTTTTTTTTTTAAAGGACCAGAAGCTGACTTGTTAAGAGTTAGATTTTGGTTTTTTGGTTTGTTTTTTTTTTTCTTGGTAAGTGAGTATTAGACAGCTTTTTTTTTTCACATATTACGTAATATCTGAAAGAGCAGAATAGATATGTATGTAACAGCTAGCTCTAGATTTATCTTACATACGGCATATTTATATGCTCCTCATTCTTTCAACTGATTTCTGCATAGGCAAGGGCATGGTTGCAGCCTTATGCAGGAGTCAGTGCAAAGGACTTTGTCAGTGGGAGTTCTGTCATTAATTTAATAGACGTGATGGGAAACCCATTGCTCTATAAAGGAAAAAAAATATTTTTACAAAAATGCTGTGGTACTAAATCACCAGAAACTAGCACAGAGCACCAGAAATAAGACATTTGAGCTAGCTGGGTCCTGGGCTTCTCATTTGGCACTTGAATCTGATGGGGGACTTTGTATGAAATCAGACTGCAAAAATCATGCCCATCTTTTGCTTCTGAGGACTGCAGAAGCATTAGACAGCTCTCAAGTGAAATAGCTTGATGTAAGCATGGTGGATTTGGCATTTGCTTCTTGGATATCACTCTCATAACATCATACGCCCAAGTTTTGGCCTAATTTCTGCAAAAAGTGGGTATGCTGTGGGTACAAAAACTGTTGTCACATGTTTTTTTCTTTTGAATTGATGATGTTAGCAAAATAACTTTTTCCTTCCCCACCCATACCCGCCACTAGCTTCTATGAACTGTTCTTCAAATTAACTGTGATAATGCTCATTTTAGCTGAAATCCAGCACTGCCTGGTTAATGCTGGTGATGTGGGATGTGGAGTGTTTGAATGCTTTGAAAACAATTCTTGTGAGATCCGAGGCTTACACGAGATCTGCATGACATTCCTGCACAACGCTGGAAAATTTGATGCCCAGGTAACACAGTGAAATGTCCTATCTATCTGCTTGCTTCTAATATCCACTTGGCATGTATTTTAGTTCCTTAACACATCTTTGCCAAAAAAAAAAAAAAAAACCAACAAACCCAAACCCAAATTACCATTATGGAGCAAATTTATGTTGTACATGACCAGCTTCACTAATCATTTTTCTGTTGAAGGGTGCAGCATCCAGACCTTAGAACAGTAATAGAGCAGTGGTGTGCAGACTGTCTTGGGAGACAGGCTGCCTTTAGCTACAGCACCCTGGATCACTTCCACCTACTGCACCCAGGATAACTAAATCAGAACTCTAACGAAGCTCAGCATGTGGCTTTCAGAAACGCTGTGTGGCTTAGGCTTCTACAGTGTGTATGTTCAGAGCTGACTCTCACAATGCAGCTCGAGCTCCCAGTTCATTTGGGTGTATCGAAATGCCTCCCAGTGTGCAGTCACTAAAGCTGTTTCCCAAGACGTGCATGCGAGCAGCACAGGCAACCTCCTAAAGCTGCTGTATTCAAATAAGTCTTCGGTTCAAGCATTGATGTTAAAATACATTGCTTAGATGGTATGTGGCATTAAGTTCGTCCTTCATTTTCTCTGCAGACCATTTATGCACCATTGAGACATCCTGTTATTATGGCTTGTAAACCTACTCTCCTATTTCAGTGTGGAGAGAAGAGAACATTAGGATGGGTCATTTGACTTGACTGTGCAGTTTACAGTATAACTTGAGTAAAAGCGCCGGCTATTAACTGATATTAAAAGCCTGGTATATGGTAGAGCTGCCTTCAGGATTCAGCTTGTTCAGGGAATGATAGTGGGACCGCCCAGCAGGAGAGACTCCTCAAGTGCTGGAGTTTTCAGCTCAAATTATCAAAGATGTGCAAAGGGTCTGGGTAGCTGTTAAAAGCGGAATTTTGTTCTGTGGGTATTTGAAAACCTTCAATTCCCAAGTGGCTTCCAGAAAATGCTCATTTATTTCTGCACAATATTCTGTCAGTGAACAGAGTTGACCAAAGGAGCAAGCCCAGCTGGGAGGGGAGGGAAAAGTGCCTATGAAGGTTGAGTGTAGCCACTGATGCCTGTTTCCCAGCATCCCCAGGTACTGCTAATCAAATGCAGCCTGTTTCACATCCGAGCTGTCTCCATTGCAGTGTAGCAGTATTAAACCCCTGGAGCTTCATTTGATATGGAGGTGACTGTAGCCTCTGCTATGACATGGCTTTTTCACAGCTCATCTCTCTATTATCTACAGTTACTCCAGGCTGCATTAAATGA
The DNA here is from genome assembly GCA_013396835.1 of Psilopogon haemacephalus. Taxonomy (NCBI): domain Eukaryota; kingdom Metazoa; phylum Chordata; class Aves; order Piciformes; family Megalaimidae; genus Psilopogon; species Psilopogon haemacephalus. Next base: position 609,616 of record VWZI01002219.1, read on the forward strand.
CAAGACTAACGCTGACCATTTTCCATGCCCTGCTTTCTGCTTTCCTTTCCTTTCCTGTCTCTGTAACCTTAGAATTGATGTCAGGATTGGTTTATATAAGAATTTTATTTTTTATCCTTATTTGCCTGCTGTGCTGTGTGTGCTTCTTATTGAAGGAAAGGCCAAGTAAGTGCCTTTGGTATGGGGAATAGAAAGGAATGATGACTGAAGCAGTTCTTTGATCAGCAAGAAACATTTCTGTCTCAAAACAATTTGGGGACATCTGCCTGAAGGTCTGGGTGAATCTTAATGTCAGTGGAGCTGTGCCAGTGTACTCTCTGGAGAAAGGATAGCAAGAATTTGGTCTTTGTGAAGCATTTGTGTAAAATAATCTGAAGGCAGTGGAGAGATGAGGGTAATGCAGGAGGTTTCTACATACCTATTGCTCAACACCAACATAAAGGGGGTCTGAGCAGGGCTGTCATGCACCATGTATTGTGGATATGGTGTCAGAGAGCAAAGAGAAAAGGAAGGTTTTGGTACTCACCAAGCAGTTGAATGAATGAACCACAAACTGGTTAAAGAGATGCTGCTAAAAGAACTTCATAGTTTTTTTATTTGATTTTCTTAATCTCACTTCCTGCAGTAAGCAGGCATGAAGACAGTGTAGGATTATTATTAGTACTGATTTGAGTCCCTCTCTGAGGAAGGGTAGAGAAAATGCAGAGAGCTAGGGAATGAGGGAGGTGTATCTAGACAGTGCATGCATGTCTCCAAGTTTGCAAACCAATTTTAAAATTAAAAAAAAAGTTCACAGATTGCATCAGGTTGGAAAAGACCCTCAAAGCTTATCTCGTCCAGCTCCCATTACTGAATAGGTATCTTCCTTTGGTCCTGGGGACCTCAGTCATGGCAGGTTGCCCTCTTTATTATGTGAAGCTGCTATGCTGCCGCTCCAGAAACAAATGAAGCCAGTACCTTGAGCACTGAATTATTTCAAAGTGCTTACTTTGCCCTTTCCTTTCTTGGACGTTCAGATGTTTGGCTAGAGGAAACCTCAAAATACCAGTGAGAAAGCCCTAAGTGTTCAACTCCACTGGGATAGCAAAGCCCCAGGTAACTTGGCATGGTCTTTAAGAGCAGAGAAACAGAGAGGGAAAAGCCATTAAGTGATACCTTTAGCAATCTAATAACCCTTGACATGGTCTTACAGAGGAGCAGCTAGCTGGGCATAAATCAGCTGCTGTGCTTAATGGACAAAAATACAGACCTACTCCATTTCTTTTCTTCTCAGGGAAAATCCTTCATTAAAGACGCTCTGAAGTGTAAGGCTCATGCCTTGAGGCATAAATTCAGCTGCATCAGCCGTAAGTGCCCTGCCATTAAAGAGATGGTGTTCCAGTTACAGCGGGAGTGCTACCTGAAGCATGACCTCTGCTCCGCTGCCAAGGAGAACGTCCAGGTCATTGTGGAGATGATTCACTTCAAAGACCTGCTGCAGCATGAGTAAGTGCCTCCCTGCCAGTGCAGTCGGGGGTGTGGGAGCTCCTTCCAGGAGCACGATGATGCCAATGGGCTGTGCATCTGCCCAAGAGCTGTTTCATCTCCTTCTGGCCTTTAGATCGTCTTGTTTTCCCACGTGCAAGACCAAGGTAATGCTTTACTTGCAAGAGCTCTTGAAAACTAGTTTCTTTGCAAAGGGCCAGATGTGACTGGAAGGAGGTGAAATGGGCTGAAGTCAGATCTGGGTGTCGCCTTGGTCCTTTGGCAAATACAGTATGAGAGTTTTCCATTTCCAGCTTTCCAAGCTGGACCCCAGTATACTGCTGAAGGTGACAGCTAGAGGAGAAGGGGAAGGAGGGCTGTGCAAAGTTGCCAGCAAGATGATTGTGCCTTTTTTAAATACAAACTTTCAAATGTCTTATAATTAATTGTCCCTGAAAGAGCTGCAGTCCCCCTGGTAATCTCCCATTCATTTTATTCTTTATTCATCTCAAATGACTTTTAATAAAACATGGAGGTGTAAAAAATGAAAGCACAAATTGGGAGTTTGAGGAGTTCATTCCTCTGACTGGGAACGCAGCTGCCCTCCAAGGAATGGCAGGCACGAATCCTATTTGGAATTGATCAAAGCTGCTACATGACAGCAACAGACCAGGCACAACTCTGTGCACAAATGAGAAAATCAGAGCTAGCTTTTCTTGCAGCTGAACATCTCACTCCTAAGCAAGGCATGAGCCACAGCCTGGCAACAGGCTTAACCTTATGGCATCTTCCTACCATGCCTCTTTGTATCCCTAGTAGATATTAGCACAGAAACTCCACATCCCAGTGATTGTGACAGATTTTTTTTTGTTTTGTTTAAGAGAAAAATTTATTTTGGACTTGGCATTTGCATTGGTATCTAAAGAAGCTGTGCCCTGATTCCCTTTCTGCTGAAACTACCCCCCTAATTCTTAAGCTGCAATTGCAGAGAGAGACTTTGATGCCATTGTACTCAAATGCAGAATCATTTGCTGTGGTTCATAGAAGATTAATGTGGTGTCCTGAAAGCAAGGCCCTTGCCATAGACATTCCTGAGGCTGGGATCAAAGGCATGGCTGGTGATAGATCCTAGCCTTGCTAAGGCTGCTGGCTGTGCCGGAGGCAGAGCAGCATCCTGGTGCCTGGATGAGGGGAAGCAGAGCTCTGTCCTGCACAGCAGCACCTCTCTGTGGGCACTGCTCAGCCTGTGTTAGGAGGCTATAAACTGGGTGCTTCACAGCGATTAACACCCCCTCCACCTCCCATCATTTGGGAATAAGAACTATGAGAGCCAAAAGCCTGTTGAAAAAGGAATGAGTTAGCCTCATTTTACGAACAGGCTAAAGCAGGAATGCTCAAAGGCAGATGCTTATTTCTGGGGAGCCTAACTAGGGGGTTCTTGATTTGGGAAGAGATGGGTCATTCAGCTGAACACCTATAATTTGCACGATCTCATTTAGAGCTTCCTACACTTCAGCATCTCACGGAGTCAGAGCTTAGCTTTCCTATGTGGAACTCCCCAAATAGAAGCCAGCCAGCCTCCTCCTCTCCCCTAAATTTAGAGGCGATGGCCTCTGAAGCTCTTGAACTAAGGAACTTGTTCGAGATCAATAGGCAAGTGTGGCAGAGCTGGAAATAAAATCATGTCTGCTGACTTGCAGCCTTGTGCTCAGTTCAGGTACTATGGTCAGGCCAGCTGAAATGCAGAAAGTAAAACAGTGAAGGAGAAACGGGCCAGTATTAATCCACAGGGCTCTGGCAGACTCTGAATACCTGAAATACTTGGCAGCTGAGACACTTTTTTAGTCATACCAGCAACCTTTTGCTTGCAGACTTCTGTAAAGGTTATGCTCAATTTCAACATCTGATTTATGCTTTTTGTCGGGTTGTTTTTTTTTCTCCTTTTTGCTGGGTCACTTTGTATGCAGTGTACTCTGTTCTCATTTTCTATGTTATGTTTAAAACAAAAACTGAGAGTGGAGAAGCAAGTGGCAGCTCTCAGGCTTGTTCTCTGACTCTTTGTTTCCTCCTGGTGAATGTTGAGGAACGCAGTCAGGGTGGTGAAGTCTCCTTCTGAGTCAGCTGTGGTGGGGGTCAGGCTGATTTGCTATGGTGGAAGTGGTGACAGGCCCTGGCAGATTGGTCATTGCTGCATTCCAAGTAACTTTTTTTTTTTTTTAAACAGACAGAAACAATCCAAATATGGGAAATTTTCTGAGATAGAGGAATAGGTGGCTCTCCAAGATTAGCTATTCAAAAATTAGTTTAGGCAGTTGGGCAAAGTGAAAATCAGGATAGTATCAGAGACTGATTATAATCTCTTGGGTTTTATTCTTCTGACTTGGTTCATGGGAAGAGATTTAGATTTGTCCATAGCTATCAAAGCTGGTGGACAATATGCCCAGAAGGTGCAACCTCATCACTCTATATAACCACGGCTGCTGACCCCAGGCAGTTCTCATTTGCCCTGTGGATGGTTCCTACCAGGGAAGAGTTTTAAGCACGTCCTTCTGGGCCTGCTAGCAGCTGAGCAGTTGTGTCAATAGACAACATCAATATTGACCCATAAAACTTGTGACCGCAACTATTTTAAAATTGCTGCACTCTGTGACCTGTGGCTGAGGAAGCCAAAGTGCCTGCACTCGGGCTGCCTTGTGCCCTGGGGCCACAGATGGGTGGGTGGGAAGCAGGCATGGTTTGGGACCATTGGAGTCCTTGTTTATCTGGGGAAAGGTGCGCCCTGAAACCTGTACTCAACTCTGTAAGGAAATAAAGAACAAACACTTGGTGTGTGAGGAAACAGTGTCACCAAAGTGAATTTCCATGTCTCTGAGGTCTCTGCAGTGGGACTGAGAGTCCAAGTAGGATCTGGCTTGTGGTGGAGGTCAACAGCTGGTGAAACTTTATGAGAAATCATAAGATGACTGGAAAAGCCAAAGAACCTCTAGCTGAACGTTGCCGTCTGCAGAGGTGAGGAAATCCTCTTGCAGGCCAGTGTGTAGCAGTTCTTCAGCTGGAGATAGTAAGCTGTTTGAAGCTGATGGCTCTGGATGTGAGCAGGTTCCCTTTGTTGTGTATCTGGGCTAATAAAGATGAAGGGACATGAAAAGAGGTAGGGGCAAAAGCAGTTCTTCCATTTAAGAGCCCTATTTGTCAAGTGTGTAGACCTCCTGTTCTTCCTGTGGTTGGCATTACAGTTCTCTAAGAGCGTCTGGAGTGGGAGAGCAATGAGTGCAGATGCAGCACTTGAGGGAAGCTTTGTTTGACAGGATGCCACCATGTGCATTTCTTACAGTGCTCTGGCTCATCTCACTGCCTAACAAAACATGGTGCAGAATTGCTCTACAAGGCTGCCGAGTTGGTGGGCAGCAGAGGCAAATGCTTCTGAACTGAGCTTTGGAGAGAGGGTGGGTAAGGTAAAGAGGCGGTGACCCTGGTTTACTGATAGATAACCCTCACATGGTTTTTTGACTCTCCTATCGCTGTTTCCTTTACCTCCAGGCCATATGTTGACCTAGTGAATATCCTCCTCACCTGTGGCGAGGAGGTGAAAAAGGCAATAACACGAAGTGTCCAGGCCCAGTGCGAACAGAACTGGGGAAGTCTCTGCTCCATCCTGAGCTTCTGCACCTCAGCAGGCCATGGTGACGCCATCCTGGGTCCCGAGAAGAAACCAGGTGAAGCCAGCAAAGGCGCCGCCGCAGGCCGTGGGGACATGCTAGCCCAGTCCGACTCAGATCACAGGGAGAGCTCACGAGCGTCTAAGGGGGAGAGAGGTACAAAGGGCCACCTGAATGCTCATGCCCGGGTGAAAGCTGGGGGCCACGGTCCCAAAGGGGCACACGGCATCACGGACCGGGCAGATGAACTGTCCGACTTCTCTGACATCCGGAGGTGAAAACCGGCACCAACTCCCTCTTACCCCCATCCTTCCCCTCCACTGGAAACCTCCTCCGTTGAGTCCCGTCTTCCCATCTATGGACATTCCAAAGCATTTCCCATTCAGAGGTCAAGCACAGGGCATTGCAAGATATATATGGACCTCAGCAACAGTGTATATAGTAGCAAAGGGAGAGCAGTGGCAATGGGTTATATATCCAGCAAACTCGACACTTGAGCAGCCGCCGAATGTGGCAAAATGTCTCCGACTAAATTCTTTTCCCCTTTTATTCTGAAATGGACATCAGTTGAAACTTAGGATCTTGTTTGGGGGTTGTTGGGTTGGTTTGGGGTTTTGTTTTGTTTTTTTTTCTTGGTCCCCTTGGCAGGGGAGAAGGTTCCAAGAGGGCTCTGCCAGATTGCATGTGGCTGTTTGTGGCTTAGCACCTCTGAAGGTTTAGGGCACAGCCCTACAGCAGATGGCTGAATTCCAGGGGGATTTGGTTTCTGCCTGTGGCTGGGAACGCAAGAGCTCAAGGCTCTCTGTGTGACACTCTCTAATTGAAATAGCTACCCTGTCTCTTGCACAGGAACCATGTGGTCTGGAGCTCCACCGCTTTCTCTTAACTAACTTCTGAGCCATTGTTCCCATCTGGGTGATGCTGCCTACTTTAAGTGCCCCCTGTTTGTTTTTTAACCACTGCATAACTTAGCACTTGCTAATCCAGACACTTCAGTGTATCAAAGGTGAGTAGTCAGCTTCCAGAAAAGGCAATGTGACTGTTAAGACTTGCACAATATGGAGGACCCTCAAGAGTATGCTGGTGGACCTCTCAACCCCCTGTGCATATTCTCAGCTTTACACCTGCCCACTGGGTGATAGAGATCCTCCACCCCTAGAGACAGCCCAAAGTTAGGATGCGTGCATACTCAGACAACAAAGGACCCGGTGTACTTCGTTCTTCTGCTGGGCCTTCAATGCAGCCCTACAGAAATGTCTCTCCTTAGCAGTGCCACGGTGCATTTGCTGGGATGTGGAGCCTCACTTTAACCTGCCTATCAGCTGTGGTTTATCCAAATGCCAAAGATAAGGAGAGGGGGTGGATTTGGTAATTGCCATGTAGATAATGACCACCAATCTGCAGAATGAGTTGCTAAAGGTGGAGAGTGTAAAGAGCTTATTGTCTCTAAGCAGCTGTAAGTGTGAACAAGGTGTCTGGACGCATCTCTCCTACCCCCTATGCAATTGTAATTCTCAGCTTGCAGATCTGCAAGCCTGTATCCCCAGATACTGTACTAGAAAGGGAGGTTAAAGCATCCACAGGGACAGAAGGGTGAGCACGTCAGCTTCCTCTAGAGAAAATGCAGGTTTTCTTGAAGAGGGAATCACACCAGGGATTTGAGCCTTCTCATTTAGAAAGCTTGGGAGGAAAGCTGTGGGGGCAGGAAGGCAGTTCAGTAGAGACAGAACGTACCCAGTGAAGCAACGTACGGCTTGCCGCATGGTGGGAAGGAGCTGCATAAACAGTAGAAGGTGTTGGAATTTGGCTACAATTTCCAGCTCAGATTTTAGTTACTGCTAAGTGAGCACAGCTCCTAATAGCTGTATTCAGGGTTTAATGCATGTATCCACCCGCAGAAGATATAGGCATTACTTTTAATAGAAGCCACGTAGGAAGCAAGAGAGGACCATTAAGTTGAGAAGGTGTGTCTCTATGTGATCACCAGGTCTTTGAATACATGACCTCGATCCTGCCTGATTATAACTATGTTCAGTGATAAAATTTTTCATTTGACTTAATTAGAAAGAGGTGGGATCAGACCAGGTACTATAGTAGCAAAGATCATGCCAGCATGAGGAGCGGAGCTCCTGGCAGTGAGAGCGCCAGCTGCTCTGTTGGGCTCTATGCAGCTGTCCCATGGAGGAGCTTGCCAAGGTTTGTTTGGACCTGCCTCTGATGGCCAACTCTTCTGCTTCAAAAACTAAGTGGCTGCTGGTGACACTCCTAAGAAAGTTTCTAGCATGCCTCCATGGGTTTCCTCTGAGTGTCCTCTCCCCCTTGGTGGTGTGTAGCCACCAGGAAGAACAAGCTCAAACCAAAAAGACAATCCAGGAGAAAAAAAAAAAAACAAACGCAAAACAGAAACAACTTGCTACCAACAATGTTCTTGCATCGAACTAAAATAAGATCCCTCTATCACTAGAGGTCTGATCTATCAATGGGAACCAAACACAAGAGCACTACATCCTTGAATGTCTCGCTCAACATACCACCTCAGCATGCATACAGTTTTATATGTATTCATTTGTTCTGGGGGGAAAACTCTGCACCCCTCCTTGTTTAGTCAGTTGACATTTTTTGGGGGGGNTTCATCTACTGATTCCACATATGCTATTGTAAATATTTAACATTTCTATTTATTATAGTGTCTCCATTAAAAAAATTTAAAAAAAAAACAAAAACAAAACACTGCTGGCTATTATAATTTAAACATATGTCATGACCTGTGTTGTATATATTCATGCCACTAGTATGTTGGTTTTTTTTTTTTTAACGTTTAAAGCTGCGTAAATATAGTTTTATACAGTTCCATAATGTTATTGACAGCATAAATCATTTATTTATTGTTAAACCTTCTTTCATATCTAACAAATAGGGTGTGTTTTACCTGAGATTATTTTATTGTGACATCTACATAGCCTTAATTCTTTGTTTAAAAAAAAAAAAGGAGGAAAAAAAAAATGTCCATTTAGATACTGTATGATGCTTTAATTAACATTCCTTATGAACTTGCTGTTCATGAAGGAGGTTTAGCTTAAAAGCCAAGGTATGAATGTTTCCTTTATGCTTTGCATCTGGAATGAGCCTTGTTCTGGAATGAAAATACTGGGAGAAGCAAAATGCCTACTGGAAAAAGATGGCAGTAAACCCTGGAAGATGCTGTCCTAACTTGAAGTGCTGAACTAAAAGGACAAAAAAAAAAAAAGAAAAAAGAAGAAGAAAGGAAAAAAAAAAATACCAAACTGTCCTTAATTCCAAATCTCTGGGAGAAAAACATACTAGTTCTATCTCATGTAGAAGTTGCAGCCAAATAAGCTTGTAAAAAAAAAAAAAGAAAAAAGAAAATGCATAGGACTTTAGACAAAGCTCTGTACCTTTCACACTATTATTTTCCTTAAACACTAATAAATGTTTTGAATAAGTCTGTGACTGGGTTTTGTTTAGCTGGAATTTCAGCTGCTTTGATAAGGGGGAAGACAAGCCCTCTGAAGCTGAGCCAGCAGGTTCAGCCAAAGGGGCAGAGGTAATGTGTCTGCTTGGTCCCCCGGTGTCAGCTGGGCAGAGGTGCAGGACCTGGGAACACAGCCAGACATTTCTCTCCATATACCAGGGAGAGCCAGCACAGAGGCAGAGACCTTGTCACTGGCATGTCACTCCCCTGGGGGAGAGAGACCTCTTTGGCTACTTGGTTTGAGAGCAGAAAGTGAGATGCAGAACAAACCAGAAGGCAAAAAAACCTGAGGCGCAGAAGCTTGCACACTTCTTGGCCTCTGGCAAAGCCTGCCTGTTTCAGGAGGTGTTTCTGTCAGCAAGAACTATGGATTGGGCTCACTGCAGCATGTCAGAAACACCTAATCTGTTTTAAATTATCCTGTATTCAAGTTGGGAAGGAAGTAGGGGCATGCAAGTCCTCATGGGTTTCTTACTACCTTGGTGATAGATTTAAAAAAAAAACCTTGGGAGGCTGGCACCACACTGTTCAGTTAGATTTGCTATAGGTGCAGCTCAGCATCCCATGAGGGCCAGGAAAGGGATCTCGGCTGACCATGGCACTTGCCTGCAGCTAAGGTGTCCCAGCATGGGGCCAAAGCCCTAAGCATTAAGATTTTAGAGCCATTAGCAAAACAGCAATGATTTCTAAAAGCTGTAATAGCCGAGATGGTTTGTCCTGCACATATAAAAGACTCAGCTCATGTAGTAACAAGTTACTCCTTAAGATTTTACCTTAAAAGAGGACTTCTATTTGGCTCTCCACTGTCAGCTAGTACTATCATTAAGTACCAGCCAGTGTCTCTGTACATGGACACATTAGGCACGTACAGCAGCACTAATTCTCTCTGGGATCCCTCCACTGCCATCCCAGCAGCAATCAGATTTCAAAATCTTAAGTTCTTAGTCAAGTTTGAGCAAAGGAGTAAAATGCTAAGACATACCAAAAAAGCAAACTGCAGAAGCAGAACTTTATGTTGTCTCCAAAGTGATTTTCATACAGCGCTGGGGTGTAGGCAGCAAGGGGACAGGGAAGTTATGAGAAAGCACTTCAGAACATAAAGCACGGATTTTTTTAAAGGCTGCTTGCACGAAAAAGCACATTTTTAACACTCCTTCTGTGGGGTTTAAAAATAACTAATCAAGTTGAAGCCTTTGGATGAGATGGGCTTTACAAGCCCAAATGTGATTTTCAGCAATCCAGGACCTGTAGCATTGCTTCACTTTGAGGTGCAAGAGCTCTTTATAGTCCTGCCACAGACTGTGGTCATACGCCAACGGGAAGGTGCCTCTTGCCAGCAGAGACGTGACAGAGTTTGGCAAGATGTGATCCCAGACCAACTTGCAGCCAGGCTACAACCAAAGAATAGCTTGTGCTGGTGCTGGACCACCCACTAGCATTAAATATCCCACCGCAATTTATTTCAGGAGCTGGTTCACACCATGGGCTGTGGTGAAGCTCAGGTAATTGCATTCTGCCCTCTATCATCCTCCTTGCCATTTCAACTAGAAAGGTTATTTTTCATCTCCTCATGCGTAAAGTGGTGAGACTGCATTCTGCTCCGAAAAGTGGCTAGGTATTAGTGATGGAGAAGTGACCCTCACCTTCCCTTAGGGTGTCACATTGCACAAAATAGTGCAGTAACAGAGTGCTGACATTAAACAGTGCAGAAGCACACAGAGAGAAAGAAGCTCTAAACCAGACTGCAGAGCAGAGATTCTGCATTGCACAACCCTGAGAAGCATATAACTTAAAATATGTTTAGTACTAGCATATAAGTCTGCTTCAAGACTCGAGTGATCTTAGCTCAGTTCGGTCTGAGTCACTTTACAAGCGAGGTGAGGAAAAGCAAATCACGGAAATTCAAACTGCAAATGCACGTACACAGGTCTCATCCAGCTGAACAAATCCCACTGGGATTCATATATGTGGTCCGTTTGGTTTTATTCTCCTACAGGCTCCCTGTCTAGCCTCCCAAAAGAACAAAATTAATTCCAGATATTGGCTTGCTCAGGCATACCAAAACATTTACAAATGTATATGGCAATTTACATATGTCAGCCCACGTAGAGAGCTGAGTCAAACCTACTGCCAATGCTTCTGCATTCCTCTTTAATGATTCCTAGGTACTGCCCTTCGCTCTCCTCCCTGAGCCCAGGGCTGAAGATGCCAGGAGAGCCGACGCAGCTCCAGAGCAGCTCTCTGCTGCGTCACGCCTGAGGAGTACATCGCAGCGGTCTCCCCAGGTGAGGGAATAGTTAAAGCTTGCTGGGAAGCCTCTCAGCAGTGCATTTCTAAAGCTATTTCCTGACACCTCACCAGAAACACAAATCCCACTCAGTTTTCACTGCTAGTTATGTTCGTGTTTCCATGCTCCCCTCGCAGACTCTCGCAGGAAAGGCTTCTCTCACACCTGCTAAAGTCAGAAATTGCCACATGCTTGCCTGGTGACAAATACAGCAGATCCCGAGCCTTGAGCAGCGCCGAGCAGCCTGCAGCTCCCGAACTCATCACAGTCACCCACTCTGTGACCGTCCAAAGCTGAATCACGGAGAGGGTATTCAAGGGGGTGCAGCTGGAGCTCCCTGAGGGCAGGAGCTCCACTAATGCCTCCGAAGGTCCCTCCCAGGTCTGTTCCTGCAGTACTAGCACTAACAGGTCCTGGCAGAGGGTTGGAGCTGGGCATAACCATATAATTAATTAAATTCCAATAATTACTGTTTCTGTGCATTTTCTTTAGGGAAAGACTTCCAAACCAGTGGAGCATTTAATTTTGAAACCCAAACCTCATGTCTGTCTTGATCAGGAATGGAAAACGGGGACTTGAGGGTTTAAAGACATGACAAATTATGGGAGGCTGCTGGGGCTGAGAATTCCTATCTCTGAGGATACTGACTGTTACAGCCCTGACCTTTTCTGCAAATACCATCTTCCCTTATAAAAATGTGGCTTGGAGTTTATTTATAAGTTCTTTTAATATTAAAAAAAAAAAAAAGTTTTGTTTTGTTTTGTTTTGTTTATTTTAAGTCTGCAGTGAGGCTCTCCATGTTGATGGGGACATAACTTTCTTCTAAAGGTATCCCTCTGCTGCTGGAAAGTGGTGCCCTAGGGGCAGTGCCACTAGACTTGATACACTGCCATGCATCTCAGTGGCTCTGGTGACACCACGGAGATCAGCTCTGACATGTGGTTGTGCAAGAGGGAGCTCAAGAAGGTTGAAATCAAACCCGAGTTGGTTTACACAGTGCAAGAACGAAATACCCCCATGGCAAAGACCGTACCAGCTTCTCTGGTGTCATTTGAAACAGCAGCTCATGCAAAAGCTAAAGCCAGGCTGCATTTTAGCACAGCACAGGATCAGCCCTCCACTATCTTAAGACATTATGGCACATAATCCCTCTATAAACCTCGCTTCTATTTCTCAGATTCTCTGCAGTGTGTATCTGCTTTTCTCTATCCCGCAATCACACCGGGCTACATTTGTCACCCATGAATAATCCCACTTACATTGCAGAATCTCTTCCTACCCTGGAGGAAAAAAATGCAGTGGGAGGTGTGGGGAAGCTCAGTGAAAGCTGACAGCCAGGAGAGACTGGGAAAGGCCTACAGAGTGCCTTATTTAGATGTCCTATTTTAAGATAAAAATAAAGAAGAACTGTGCGCATTCAGCATTTTGTTAAACTGACATGAAATCAAACCACTACGAAATCAGTTTGCAGAGGGGTGCAGCACACATGCTTGAAGCATTCTTGAAATTATTATTAATATCATTATTATTATTTATAATTGTGGTAGCTCCAGGCTGTCAGGGGCTACTAATCCACATGTCACAAGATAGACTCCTGGCCAAAAAGAGTTTCCATCGCCACTGATAGAAGGAAACTTCTACACACAGAAAATGAAATAGTGCCTAGCTGGGCACTCAGCATTAACTCACTGCACAAGCTGCTTCTGAGCAGTAATCACAGGAATTACATGGTTTTGCACTTGTTGGTCCAATAGCTAACAATAACTGATGATGAGTCTGCAGAAGGCCATTAAAAGCATTTTGACCGACACAGAAAGGAGGAGTCAAAGCAGCCAGGATGCCTTGGAGGCAGCAGAGGATGCCCAGGGAAGCTGCAACTGCTGTGCATCAGGAAAGAGCTCCCAAGGTTCTGGGCAGCCCACAGTGGCAGCCAGCTGACTCTGCAGATTCCTGGAAGAGGAGATGTCTTTTGTGGCAATGCACATTACATGGACTAGTGAAAGCTGGCCACCGTCAATGATCCAGACTAGTGAATGAGCACTGGATAATAGTTAAAGGCCAAATCTTGAGTTCACCAAAGCCTCTGGTAAAATATCTTATTGGTAATAGCAGGACATTGGGATTAGATTCCAGATGGAGCTGGGAATCACTGAAGCTTTCCTGACTATGCAGGCTTAGCAGGAATAGTCCTTACAAAGTCAGAAAATAGATGAGGCTGAAAATAATCTGTTCTCAAACATCCCACATTCAGAAATGCCTGGATCTGAGGCGTGGGGGTGCAGCACTCCCTAAGCGCAGACCATTTGCAAACCATGGAAGATTAGGCAGCACATAGTGCACCCAGAACTGCATGATACTTTAAATACGACAAAGATAAGGCTTGGACGCTGCTTTGAAAAACTTGAAATAAAGTTTACTACACTTTATAGCATTATATAGGATACTGCTTGAGTTCTGGGCACCCTACACATAACAGCCTCTCCCTTTCCTTCTGCTGGAGAGTGCAGCTTTAGCACAGCCCGGAAAAGCCATCAGGCCTTCTCTTCAGAGGAGGATAGACCAGCTATACCCTCCCAAAGAAGACAGTATCAGGATGATACCACTTATTTGGGGAAATGCAGCAACTATTCTGAGCAATAGCAGAGAAGGCAGAAACTTGAAAGGGTGGAGTTAAAAAGGACCAGGAGACAGTACTGAGAATATGTGATGATGCTGTTTAGGCACATAAGCTCATTTAGGAGCTTGCTTGGAACAAGCTGTTCTTACAGCAATGCCAGACTGAGCAGAAACAAGAAGAGCATTAAGGTCCAGTTGACAAATAATTTGGTCAAACCCTCTCTCATGAGACTGCCAGCTAAATTTGTAAACACTGGAGGTCAGGTAAACACGCAGATGTTGCAATTTATTGGATTCACATTCCTCTGGCGACTCACCTATGTTTTCTTCCATGAGGACTAAGGGTTTGAGTAGATGGTGGGCAGCTAAGACGAGGATCATGTTCTCCACCAGCACAAGGCACAGGCAGGACAGAGAGGGCAGAGGCTGCAACGGAAAGCCTAAACTTTGGAGGAAAAAGAAAGTCCAGTCCCAAAGCAACACTCATCCTTATCTTTAAAGAAAAAATGAAAGTACTTTCCAGAGTTTGCAGTCCTCTCAAGGATGAGAAAATGAATGAACTTAAAATCCTTCAGGGGCCATAAGCCATGATAAACCAAGTACCAAGCCATGATAAAACAAGTAAAACCACTGAGGGATTACTTTGGAACAACATCAATAGGAAGGGAGGGAATAACCTGAGAAGTGGCTTATCTATCATGGGCACACCATGTGTCCAGCGCCTGAGAGCAGCAGAGTGAGGCACAGCACCGCTGGAAGGACAGCTACAGAGAAGTCACAAGCTACTTTGGTCCAGCAGGCTCCCCACAGCCCTCGTCCCCGAGTGCAGACCTCATGAGGCACGTTTGCTGTGGTGAGTACGCTCTGTCCTTAGGGCTGTAGCCCTCAGAAGCCACCCGCTCCCACAGCTGCTGGGGGATCCAAGGTTGTCCTCTGGCTGTGACTGCCACAGGTGGAGCTGCACCATGGTAGACCCGTAGTAATGGTTACGCAAGCCTGGCTCTGATACGCTGGGTGGCAGACACACCCTCAAACACAGCTCCCTCCTCTGCAGAAGCACCCAGGGCCAGTCCTAGGGACATCCAATGGGACTGGCAACTGCAGCCACACGACAAGAGGGCTGGTGCCCCCCGGCATTGTATCTGGTATTGGATAAATAAAATATCATCCTGATAACAGTCTCACAACCCTCCAAAACTGCCACAAAAGCATCAAGATGTTCCAAACTCTGTGCTCCCAGTGACCGAAATAGAATTAAGTTGCTCAACTGGATGTGAGTTATCAGCAACCTGGTAGTGCACATCATCGGTGGAGTCTGTGATGCCCATGACATCATCTCACAGGTTACAGTGACAAAATTAGCTAAAATTAGCTAATTAGCTGCAGTCAGCTAAAATGCTGCTACTGGCAGTGATAGTACAATGGGCCTCAGATGAGGCTGCTATATCCTCACATGAAAACCGCAAAAAAATTTAAAAAGACTTCACCAGATTGGGGGAAAGGTGGAGAAGTTAAAAAATAGAGACATCAGCTGTCATCTGCAGGATGGACAGTACTGCAAATGGAGTAAATCTGTGGCAAAAGCAGAGAGGCAAAGAGAGAAAAAATACATTGACAGTCATCTTTGCCCCTGCCTCACAGACTGGCTTTATTAAATGACCAGGCAAGGAGGCACCAGTTCTCTGCAAGTCTAAGTTTTCTCTCCTGATTGTGACCAAGTGTCATTAGTTTAGTTTCAGTATCTATATACCTAACACCTGACTGCAGCCAAACAGGTCACAGCACCTGTGTCTCTAAGGCATTGGAAAGAGAGAGAGAAGACATAAAGTCATAAAGCCACCCCTGCAACATGTGGCCCTGCAGTTCAGATGCTTTCAAGCTCCCATGAGGTAAGAAGCTAAGGTTTATTCCCACTGCAGAGCCATACTTATAAGGCAAATAGAAAGAAAGTTATCAAAAAAAAAGGTACAATGAAAGCAGGGACTGGATTAGCTGCCTTTAACAGCTTTGGTCTCTTTTTTATCAGCTAGATGGAATTACCACCAAAACAAAGGCCAGGAAGGACAATACTGCTGTATCCAGGCTCTAGAAACAGTTGCTAAAGCCCATCCATGGTGGAAAATAGAGCTGTGGGAGCATTTGCCAACTTCCTCACATCAATAGTCAGGAACTGCGCAATCAGCCAGGAGAAGGGTGGGTGGATCAGCCCAATGTTAACAAGCCCAGCTGGCTCTGCCTTGCACCCTTCTCAATAGTTTCCAAAGACAGGGCAAAGATTTAGCGTAAAGAGACCCTGGGGCACTGACACATTATTTTATTTCTGGTTTTGAACTTCAGAAGCATCCAGGATTCGTGGATGTGTGCCGTCCTTCACACCAAGTGAACTTACCCAGGGTCTCTGTTTCAGACATATCAACCTTGGAAAGCTTCGGTGCCTGCTTTCCATCTGACAGCAGCACAGCTGAACAAGAGATGCAAAACTAATTGTACAGAGAAGGGAGCCAAAAAGAGATTCCAGCAACATGAAAACCAGAGGGAAATGCCAGAGTCATGCTATCTGCGATCAGTATCTGTGACCCTTCATTTTCCAAGAAGTAGCAATGATAAGGCAGCTCTGTCCAGGTGAAAGATATCAGCAGGGCTAATTGTAGCTGAGCAGACTGATTCTCATGGCAATGCTGTTATCTCCCTGGATTCCAGCTCCCAGCGTTGCTGTCACTGCTCATAATATCCAGCAGCAAGAGAGAGAGAGTGAAAGGGAGAGGAACAAGAGAGAAAATGAAGAAAGAAACAGGAAGGGAAATAACAAACAGAAGGGGCAGTGTAAGAATAGTCAGAAAGAAAAGGAAGGAACAGAGAAGATAAGGAAAGAAGGGAAGGCAAATGGCAACCCCTAGCTGCTCCACAATTTCATCTTAAAGGTGTTTTGAGAGAGTGGAGCTGAGAGCAGAATTCCTCACTGGAGGTGGATGGCAGAAAGCAAACTAAACTGCTCTCTTCCCTGAGCAGGTACATCTTCTGCAGGGAGACACTGGGCAGATGTAGAAGGCACAGAAAGTAAAGGAATTACTCCAGAAATATTACTTCTCCACTGACTGTTCTGGCTGCTTGCTGCATGTAGAAGACTCAAGAAGTTTGGGGTTTCTTAATGTAATTAAAAAGGGAAGGGAGCCACTAATAAGCCACTAATGAAGCTTGCTTAGCCTGTGCACCCAATATAGCACAGCAGAGGAAGGCTGCTCCGGTCCCTGAAAAACCTAAGGGATGTGCTTGTTCAACAGGAAGAGAAACCCAAAACACTGATAACGGTGAGTCTACCACCACTACATCCCCTGGTATTTCTACAGCCATTCACCAATTTTCTTCCCCTACCACTGCCCACCCTTTACAGTGCCCTACTCAATTTCCAGATTTTGGGCAGCTCCATCTTCAAACGGGCATGAGTTCTGGGCAAGCTGCCCCCACACATTCCCCAGGCTTTGCCCTGTGCACACCAGGAGTTGGCTGTGCACGTGCCCAGCCAGCTGGACCTGTCAGACCTGCTGTGGTTGGCAGCTGGGTCTGGGCCACATGATTATGACTCTTGTTTTTCCTCCTCAGATCCAGGTAAATACATGGTACAAGAATCCACGGACCAATGAGGTGACGCTCAAAAAACAGCCACAGCAAAGGATGAAAGGAGCAGTGAGAAGTGACTCGTTCAAGAGCATGCAGCAGGAACAACAGCAACGTCTAGTGCAAGATGAAAGGCATTCATTGCCAAATACAGGAGCCAACTGATACATGCTAGGTTATCCAACACGTCCACCTGGGGCTGATAGGTATGACCCAGGACCTCTTGGAGACTGTTGGCATTCTGGAGCAGCAGTTGAAAGCCAAGTAGGACACCTGTAGTCATTTGCAAAACTGACTACAGGCTTATTCTAGGAGCAGCACCTGATGCCCCAGGCTGTCTCCCCACACGAGGATTCCACTCTGTGCTGGGGAAACGCCTCCAAGCAGTATCTGGAAGCAGTAGCGTGGGCTCTGAAGAAAAAGGGTCCAAACCCTTCAGAACAGCTCCTAGGGCCATATGCTTTAGGAAAAAATATCAATGAGGATAAGAGCAGGAAACAAGACATTGTACCTAGTCAAGGCCAGTACCATCCACCAAAACAGTGTCAGCTTAAAAGCAACCTGCTGGATTATGTATAGACAGCCAATGTGTGCTCATGGTGTAGATAAGTTGCAACTCATTCATTTTATTTTCTTTTTCATTTCACCCACACACATTTTAAAAGTCATCAGAAATAGGATCAAACTTACACCTTAGTCTGTTGAAATTCTTTGCACTACAGGGAAAAATTGCACAACTCATACCTGATGACAGCATTTTAAAGGGAAGTCAAACTGCTGAAATGGTGGAAGCCAGAGACCATGAGTAGAACATGACAAGATTTTGATGAAAATAACTTTTACTGCAAGTATGGAAAAACAAATCAGATTTGTTCCTTCTGATTCATTCAATCTGCTTGACTGAGCTAGTTTATCATTCAGGTGTTAATGAGCTGAAAAGTAGTATGTTTCTTTTCCTTTTTGAACCATGAAATGATATCTCCAAATGCATTCTGATAGTACCAAACTCCTGAAGACTCTAACCAGGACAAATAGCTCATTTAACTCACTACTTAATACATCAGCTTTACAAATAGAACAGGCCTCTACATACTTTGGGTTTGCTCCCTCCCTGGAGGTGTTCAAGACTAGGTTGGATGGGGCCTTGAGCAACCTGTTCTAGTAGGAGATGTCCCTGCCTATGGCAAGGGGTTGCAACTAGATCACCTTTGAGGTCACTTCCAACCTAAACTATTCTATGATTCATATGTACTTGATATATTAGACAGTTTGATTTAGGTAATAATTCCTTCTGATTATTTATTTTCTGAATTCCCATTTCACTCCTCACAGCTTTTAAGATAAATCGTAAAAGAAAAACAAATCTGGCCCTTTTTTCTTAAAAAAAAAACAAAAAACAAAAAACAAGGTGTTGTGCATCCTTTTCTTACATAATAAAGTATCCTTGTGAGAATCTGGACAAACTTTTGATCAGTTGCATAACTGTAAGTAAATGAGTACAGGTATGGCAAAAAAAAATTAGAACAAATGTAGTGCAAGGGCTGTCTTCAGGGCTCTGACCTACATCCTCTGGTCAACTACAGCAGGCCAGTTCAAGATGGACATAAGATTTTGCTGTGGTTTGCTGATGGTCAGTAATCCTGGAGCAAAATAGGCATCACAGAGCATGCATCTCTATTTCAGGAGTTCCAGAGAGGAGTTTGTTACATCAGCTTAAGCTGTCAACAAAGGTCAGTTTGCCCCCTTGAAAAGGCTGGAGAACTGGGAGCACAGCTAATCCTGTCCCACAAGAACACTAACCGGGCCACTGCTGGGCGGTCATATCTTAAACTCCTGCAACTGCATTCACCAGAGCACATTCACCAGAAAGTCAGGCTGTGAGCAGTCCTGACAGTAAGAACCAGGACTTCTGCAAGGCACTAATTACCACCTACATCAGTGCAGGGCAGGGACAGACATCCAGGACGTAGCATCATAACCTCTGTGACCTTCCTCACTCAGATATATGCCAGCCCCGTGTGCTCAAGTCAAAGTTGCCCTTCTCCTCCTATACATGACACAGAAAAAGGCACAACAATATGGGACAGGCAGATAAGGAACTTCCACTCTTGTTGCCCTGACACTGCCATACCTGTGGAGGTGGGCAGGAGATGGAGAGATCAGCAGTTAGTCAGTTTCCCGTGGGTGGGAAGAATCAGTGCATATTAGCTGCAACCCACAGGCCACCCGAGGGTTGTCAGAGCTCAGCAGTCCCCCTTTGCCCTGCCCCACCGGGTCCCCCCATGCTGCCGGCAGCTGCTGCGCCCACTGAGAACCACGGCACAGCCTTTGTAGGGCAGGCCCTGTCCTCCAGCAGCAATGTTTGCTGCTGCCTGGCTTTGAGACGCTCATTTCCCTGTTCTGCAGCACCACCTTGCAGCAGGAGGGAGGAAAGCAGCTCACAGCACCGAGAAGGACACGGCAGTCCAGGCTGTGGTGGCAACCAGAAGCAAAACTGACGATAGACGGCAGATTTTGGTTCGGAATGGAGCGTTACAACCTCTAGCATCCCAGACAAATCCCAGCATCAGCGGTGGGGATCATCTGAACTTCAGCAGAGTCTGCATGATTCAGTATTTTCTTAAATCCCACCCTCGCAGCCCCTTTTCTGCCTAGCCATGACTACCCTGGTTGTCACAGCTTTCCACCCGGCTAAATCCACAATATCTTTGCTTGAACCTCCCTGTGAGCATTGCTCCCAGAACAGCCTTCCAGCAGCCATCAACCTGCCCTGCACCAGCACAGCCACATCCCTAACAGGAAGGAAATAAGAGTGACTTCTATGCACAAAGGCAGCAGAAAGAGACTAAAAAGTCTCTGTGTCACCACAGCCTCTAAAATATTGTTGCCCAGTCCCAAATTTTCCATGTGCTCTCCCATGGGGTTTTAGAGCACTGGGGAGAGCAAAGGATGCACCTGAAATCATAGCAGCAACAGCAAAATGACCTTTTATGCTCTTTTGCCTCCCACTGCTTAGGCACTATCAGATGTGACAAGAATGGAGAGAGGACCCAGAGCAGGTGGAGGCGTTTGCTTCAAGTTTTCAGTTTGTTTGAGGACACTCTTTTAGGTCTTCTTACTTCTGGGGATGAGCTCAGCCTTCTCCTGTCAGTATCTAGATTTGTCAGATAATTCTAAGAACAGCAGCAGAGGAGATGCAAATACTTAAAACAGAAGGAAAAATTAATTTAGAAGCACCAAAAAAATGGCCAGTGTGCTCTGAAACAGTAAAAGCTGCATATTAACATTAAGCAAGCTCTAAGTGATATTTTTTAAAGATGCTTTTTATTGAAAGAAATGAAAAATTTTAAAGGCTATTTTTAAGGAAAGTTACACTCAGCCCATTTGCGTCATTAGTCCCGAAGCTAATGGCATGTTTTAACGAGAAAAATAATCCAAATGTACCATAATGACCTAACACTAAGGCAAGCAGAGTGGTGTGCAACTGGGAAACAGGGCACAAACTCATCCTCCTGCACACTGCAGGGTGCATCTGCCCCTTTGTGCCAGTCACTGTGAGTGTACCTAAAAAAACTTATTTCTATTTAAGGAAAAAAACAATTAAATAAATCGAGCTCTTAACCAGAAGGGCTGAGAACAACCACCACATTGTGTGTTGACTGTCCAGGGCAAAGCTTCCCCTCCTGTTGGCAATGCAGGCAGCAGTGGGAAATGAGCATAACCTGTCCCTGAACTCAGTGGGTTGCAGAGGCCACAGATTATGGTTGAGATTAACAAGGTTATGGACATTCTCTCAAATTATTATTTTGGGTTTGGGTTTGGGTTTTTGTTTGGTTTTTTTGTTTGTTTGTTTGTTTGTTTGTTTTGGTGGGGTTTTTTTGGTTGGTTGGGTTGGGTTGGGTTTTTTTGTTCCTATGTCATCGTTACCCACAGACTCTCTGGCGCTCCGGACTCTGCACGTCCCAGCGTTTGCTGCGAGTGCGGCTCTCAAATCTACTTGAGCCTTCCTGCAGTACCTTGCTGTTTTCACTTGAAGGCAACCTTGCACCGCACATGTCTATAAGCAGAGCCTGGCCGGGAAAGCATCGCAGGCGGCTTCACTCAACAGATACCTCACCTTGCAGGTGGAGAGAGGCTGAGCTCCACGCACAGAAGAGAAACATCCAACTTGTTCTTGTAAGGTTTGATTCGCCAGCATTCGCACTCTGCTCACTCTTCATTTGGCTCCTCTAAAATCGATTTTACTCTGATCACAGTCATGCGAAGTGCGGGAAGGAGATGACCTGCAGCTGCGTGGGGAGCATGCATGTCCCTGATTCCTCCACACTCACTGCCTGCTCTGCCACTTCTCTTCATTGAAAGCATCAACGGTGACCACAATTACTAGCAGGGACAGACCATGTGCTCAGTCTTAAGCGAGGACAGAACACGCTAGAAAGTATGCAGATAAGAGTGATATTTCCCAATCAGTTGTCCCCCAGGAATTTTATCCCTGGATATTTGGGGAGCCAGCTATCTCAGCCATTAGTGAACTTGTGAGGGACAGGTGAGATACCAGCAGACGGGCAAGGGCAAAGGTAGCCTCTTCTCTTCAAAAGCAAGGGACAGAGGCAATCAGGCAATTATAGAACTATCTCCCTAACTGTGATGCCAGGAAAAATATTGGGAGAAATAAATATCTGGGGGGAAAAAAAAAAAAAAAAAAAGCAGGCCCCATGGGGCTGATGAGTAGTAAGTAGTGCAATGTTGTAATGTGTTTTATGCAGAAAAGAAGAAGACAAGGAGATGCAATAAATAATAATTTAGGGCCTTTAAATGTGTCTTTTCCACTCATTTTAGGGAACAGGCACACTGATAAATTGTAGACCTCTACCTCTTGACACTGCTTTGGAAAGAACAACCAATAACATTACTGTGCATTAAGCTGCACTTATGAAACCACTCTTCAAAGCAGAGCAGTATTTAACATTTTCTTCTTTTCCTTCTGCTCAAAATGACCATCTGGCAACAGACTTTCTGGAATGGAGCCTTTTCTCTGGTTTCTGTTTGGGGACAAATCTGTGCCAACTTCCAGCAGTTCAAGTGATTTAAGTTTGCAGAATATAGTTCTCTTCTGAAACATACGTGGGCTTGAAATCAAATTCAGACACTGAAACAATCTGGTGTGAAGCAAGCTGTGGGTTACCATGCAGTTTCCTCTAGGTGCATGCAGCATCTCAAAGTAGAAAGATTTTCACCTCCTTCCACACTGGGCAGGCTAAGTGGTGAATTCTGTATATTATCCAGAGATGCTTTACCTGCCCTGAACTACCCCCAACAAACCTATCTGAAGTTTCATTTAAAACTTCTATGAGCTTTCCTTTGAAACCATAGGATTCTAGATCCTCCTCAGATACAGTGAGCATAATTACAGTCAATTAATTTTTCTTTAAGGAGAAAACAACCAAATTCAAACTGCGAGAAGCTAAGAGGTCTCAGAGACAAAACCTCTTATTTCAGGAGGATGTGGGAGTCTGGGAAAGACAGTGTAATCTATCTCTAAAGGAAGAACAATTTCTTCTGTGTACAGCAGCCTATGCTGATTTTAGAAGCAACATTTTAAATTTTTCAGAGCAAGTGAATATGCTCAGCTGTCAAATGATGCAGGGGGCCTCAGAGACACAAACGGGGGAAAAAGAGTTTCATCTCATGGCCTGCCCTGCCTCTCTTAGCTATCTAGTCCCTATTCCACCTGATCTTTGGGCAGAAAATAATAGGAAATTAGATCCAAGAACCCTGTTCAGTAACTTTAGGCCAGGCTTCTGATTTTTTTCCCCCCCATTGTTCCAACACTCTGGTGACAAAGCTTTGAAACCTGCCTGTGTCCATGCGGGGCACGGGAGCAGCAGAGGAGCTGCACAGCAAATGCTAGGAGAAAGCAGCAGCATGAGGGTGGAACTGGGATTTCTAGGCTGAGGATCCCTGGTGAATTAAGCAGGAGACAGGCATTTAGCTTCCTAGAGAATGCCACTGGCTTCCCTGTGTTTCTCGGGAAAATCTCCAGGAAACTGTCACTGAAAAAAAAAAAAAAAAAAACCAAACTTTTCTTAAAGGTCTCATCTTCCTGGGTCTAAAATTTGGGAGATCTTAGAATATGTTACAAATAGATTAAACATCTCTTTACTTGTATTGGTGGTAGACAAACTGTGGCTAAACTGTGTTTCCAAGGAAAGACGTTAGGGTCTAAGTGGAGGAAAAGACAGAGGCAGCCTCTTCACCTTTGCAAACAGAATGAAATACAAAAAATGAACATCAAAACCCAGAAGAAATTAACTGATTTTTAACATTCCTCCCAGCTTTTATTTCCATTTATTTGATCTCCTAAAGTAGGAGGCCTGATGGAAAAAAAATGTTAAAATCATCAAATCCTGTTTCTTCTTTTCCAACAGCCCAGAAAGCAGGCCACAGCTTTCACTAAAGTTTTAACCTAAGCTTCATCTTTCCTATTAGGAAATTAGCATCTTTCAAGCCAGCCTAAAAGGAAAAAGAAATAGCTTCCAATAAGCCTGAAAATAATGCTGCAAAGTATTTTCATTGATACTTTGTTTTCAAGGGAGCAAAATAAAAGCAACACCACAGGTTACAGCCCAGTGCAGACCATGCTGGTGTTCAAGTGTTGCACGAACCCGCACGAACCCACACGAAAGGACACTTCATGCTCCAAAGACCTTTCCCATGAATGGCAAAGAGATGATGGAGTTTTATCACTGTTTTGCAGGTGAAACAGATTCAGATTGGGATGCCCCCAGCAACATTCCTGTTTAGCTGGTGCCATTAGGTTGTCTCTGATTCAGGAGAGGCACTGGGAGCACTGGAGCAGTGCTGCTGGAGCCGCACCGTGGAAAACCAGCACTGTTACCTAAATCAGACCACTCATGGGCTGCCTGTGGAAAGCCTGCAAAAGACTGAGAAACAGAACTCTATGTTCTGAGAGCCATTCCAGCATTTAAAATATAAGCTGGGCTTTCCTTGAAATGGCAGAGAGGAGAACCTCCTGTCATTTCCAGTAACCTTGTAGGATGTTTTGTGATGGCTCTTGACACATGCTGAGCTGACACCTAGACCTTGCATATCCTCCTGCTCATGGTAGGTCTGTCAGGGCTTGGTATTTTCTAGCAGCCAGCTGAACAAACTGGATCCAGAAGATAGGTTCTAGATGTGTTTTCTAGTGTAGGTGCATTACACTACAAGAACACAGCAGTTCTGTGGGGATAACAGTGCTGGAAGAACATGGCTCTCAAATATGGAACAGCCACTGAATCTGCTCTAGCTAGCTAATGTCACTGGCAAAGTGGAATACACATAGGCTCCTGGCTGACTCACCTCCAAAAGGTTCTGTATTTTCACAGCAAGTTTTTCTCCCTGGTTTCCATTTTCATTCTGGAAAAGCCATTCAAGTGTTAAATGTCTCACCTCAATCTTGCACACCTGTGTCCCTACATGTGTATGTAAGCATGGCTCCTGGACCCAGCCATGGAGGAAACAGGACTCTGAGTTGGCTTTTTGACCATTTCTCAAATGCTTGCTGCTGCCTATAGTTGCAGACATGACCACCTCCTGCCGAAGAGCAAATAAAGGATAGTTGCCAAGCTGAAATTAATAGCAGCCTGGTTTGCCTCCCTGCCAGACAGGCTGTAATCTAATCACATGTCCCATGGCTTTACCCAGCATCACTCTTTCCCTTCTACTGTCACATCACATCAGGGATTCCTCAGCACCCATCATAGGTACATTCAGGCTGGAAATAGCTCTGCAGTGCATCCTGAGGCAGCCCTCTACAGAGACTGAAATAAGAGGAGAATATATGCTAGGGGTGCTGAATCACAAACATTAACACACGGTTACCCAGCTGCAAAGCTAAGGGACTGCATTTATCAGAAAGGCTTAACAGACAGGTTTTGTTTCTCCCAAGCAAGGAGTAGTTCCATCCCAGCCGTGGCTGTGGAGCAAGAGCATGTGGGTGGTTGTTCACAGCTTACAGACCTCTCCACTGCGGGTGTGCAGTGCTTATGGGAGACTCCTGCTGAGAAAACTCTTGACTCTCTCTTGCATCTCTCTTCCTGCCTTCTTAGCTGGACCTGTGTAACTTCAGTAACTACTTTCATGCTGCTAACCCCCCTGGCCGATCTACCTTTGCTTATCTGGCATGTAAGACAGATAGTGAGATAATATTGGGAAGTGGGGAGAAGGTGGTAGGGTGGTTGGAAACCCCTCTTAGGGATTCTGATCTCTAGGAGGGCTGTGGTGTTTCTGTACTACCTTTTTTACTGTACATATCTGTAAATATCTGTTATACATTTTTAATATCTACTTGTATATTGTGCAAAGCTGTAAATATAAAGCTTCATTTATTAACTTCCAGCCAACTGAGTTCTAGCCTGAGTTATTTCAAAGTGTATGGGGGTGAGTAACTGCCAAACCACTGCAACTACTAATACAATTAGCCTATCCAGACAGCAGGCTGGAAGGGACTTCTGGATGAGGAACGAAGGGGTATTAACCAGTGTGTATTTGTCCCACAAACTGCATCACATCTCCAAGAGATGCAAAAGCAGACAGCCAAATGGCAAGTCAATTGATTGCCAAGTTTCTAGAGCAATATCAGCCACAGCTAAGCAAATCAACTCATATCTAGATGCATCCTAAACTTGGACATGTGGTCATATGGGCGTGAGGGGCTTACTGAGGCTGGCTTTTTTAAGTGCTTTGACAAAGGAGCTGAGCAGGCACAGGTAGAGGTTATTCCTTTCCTATAATTTCCTAGACTGTTGTATACATGTTCACAAAGAAAACAAATGCTCGAGGAACTGATGCTCTCCACAGAAATTAATTTATCAACCCTTCCTCTGACGTCCCCATCTCTGGAGATCTTACCCAGCACATTTTGCTCAGACCACCTCTGTCATTAGCTTTGTTCTGACATCACTGTTAACCTTTTGGATCCATGAAATTCAAAACTGTGTTGGAGAAACCAAATAAGAGAAGCTAATGAACCTCCTTTCCTTTGAGGACTTGCCCAGGCTATATTTCACCTGATTAAAACAAGGTAAGTACCAGTTCCATGTATGTGGACACAAGATAACAGAATCAGACAGATGCATGAGACACTGCTCTGTATTAAAAGAGGGAAAAAGCTCTGAGTTTGCTGCAGGTCCTTGGACCTGCCATCTGTGCTTTGGCCACAGCCAAACTGCGATCTATTGGCCATGTCAAATGTCCCATTTCCTCAGGTCTGCAGAGCTCAGAGAAAAGAAGGTCCAGACAGTGCTTTATCTTGGTGACTTTTTTCTTTTCTGAAATCAGTTGGGAACAATGTGCTCAGCTATTGCCAGAAAAGATCACCAACAGCTATTGGTATCATCAGCCCTTGGTTACATGGTTTCCAAAGTGACACAAGGGATGACAGATTCATATTAATTCCAGTCAGCAAATGAATTATAAATACTCCTCCAGCCAGTTGCCACCTGATAGGACTGTGCTTGAGTCCTCCAGTCGTAGAAGGGAGTTGTCGACTCTAAATTTACCCACCAGCATGTATCGAATAAAACCTACTACTCTGTGATCCTTGGTAGACACTTGTGCTGTGGCCCAGCAAGGGTTAGACTAGAAACTTCCAGTTCCATCAACCAGACAGACATCTCACCACTATTGCTTATCTCAAGACTCCAATGGCAGAAAGGAGAGAGGGATGGGTTTGACAGGATGAGTTGGTACATTGGTCATGCAATTGCCACAGCAGTCCCATCACGTCTGAGTTACTGAAGTGAACAAAAGCTAAGCCTGCCTAACACCTTTCTGATGAGGTAACGGCTTCTGTTCCTAGGATAGCCTTTCCCATCAAAGCAGACTACCACCACAGCTGATACAAGCAAACCCACTCCAAGAATGGGTTGTCCAAAACCAGACAGAGCTGATACAAAGCAGACTGAGATAGTATTCCCTGTGAAAAGCAGTAGGCAGGATGCTAAAAGTTTGTCCTAATGGACTCTTCACTCGAGGAGCCATAATTAGAAGGATTTAAGTTTTACAAACCAGAAAGTAAACAGAAAGAAAGTAAGGCAGTCCACTTTATATTTTTTTCCTGGTTTTAGAATGGTCCTAGTGTCTGCAAAATGGGCAGATACACAAGGTGTTAGTGGCACTTATCTGTGATGGATTCTCTCATTTTAAAAAATTAAATTAAATTTAAAAAGGGAGGACAGTTTATAAACACTCAGTTGAGGACACTTACCTAAAGCAACTCTCTTTTTTGGCCTGCTGCTTGTTCACACACAAAAACTTTCCACACTCACCAGCTGGAGAAAGAATCTCATCTCTGTTGCTCTATGGCCACAGACAAAATTTGCCTCCATTAGAGGGAGTAACTCAGCTGTTGTGGGCTGCAAGACATTTTGCTTTGCTTTGGGCTTTTTTCTAATTTCATGCCCAAGTTATTCTCTCATGGTGCTTTTGGCAGTCCTGAAGACACGCAGCCTCTCAGGCAGCAGCAAGAGCCAGCCTTCTGCTCACCATCTGCACCCACATTCTTGATACCCTCCGACCCCCAAACCATGCTACCTCTGGGGACTCCCAGGCAGGTCCCACGAGATGGCACTTGGCCACAGAGGGACAGTCCACACAGCCCAGCAAGCCAGTGGCTGCTTCTGGACAGAGCAGGCTCTCCCACCTAAGGGAGACTTGTTCTGTATTTCCTATATTTTCACCTACTCTGCAATTTTTAACAGTCAGCCCAAAATGGTACCTCCCCACATTCTGGAAAACCTCAATGGAGAGCAAGATTGAAAAATGATGCATCACAAAAACCCCAAGAGACCTTTGCCTTGAGAAACTGTAGCACGTCACTGCATTTAGAAAAATATTTGATCCTGTGCCGTTGTACCAGGAACAGGCATTTTTGTCACCTACATAAGAATTGCCCTAAATGTAGCCAAGTCACACACTCTTCTACACAGCTTCCCCTCCCTGTGCTATCTACACACGTGGAAGATTGTGTCATCTTCTAACATCAGAAGTACTTTTCACTCACACTGCAGCTATATCACAATCTGTGGATGCTTTTAACCTCAAACTTTGCACTTCAATTTCTTTAGGCAGCAGAGCTAAAGCTCCTGGATTATTCCCTCCCTGCATATAGGATAGACAAAGGCACAGCCATTTGTACCTTCAAAGCACTTGAGTACCTCTGGAATGAAAGAGGAACTAAAAAGCTCCCTCTCTGTGATTTGGCAGTTTGCTGTGCCGCCAGGCCTAGAGCTCAACAGAAGGGAAAATACTAAACACTGAAAGGCTGCTTGTTGCACAAGCACTGTGCACCCAGTGCACTTGTGAGACAAAGCTGAGATTAAACCAAAAGTTTGATGGGGAATACCCACAACAAGGAGTCACGCTCCGAGTGCAGAGTCCCTGACTTTGAAGCTTGCACAATCTCCCTTTTGCCTCATTTTTGCTGGTGTGTGATAAATAGAAACAGTACTTCAGAGTGACTCTAATCATACAACAGGCATTTTCAAAATGCAGATTTACTCCAGGGCTGTTAGAGCTTGTCACACAAAATTACACAGAGCAAACATTGTTTATTCACACCAAAACGCAGAGTAGAAATCTGTCTTGCAGGATATTTCATCCTGCTGGAACTTTAATCTAGTTAATGCTAAGAAGTCAGTTAGAATAAAAGTGGTGGGAATGAGCACAGGGGACAGAGTCAACTAAGCAAACAGATCTACTCTATTTGCATTAGATCTCCACCACAGAGTGCACAACACCTGAAGTCTCCGCACTAACACAGCCCAGGATCAGAGGTTTCACATTCCTAATGAAAACTGAGTCCCCAAGACAGGAGACACATTTTCTGCTCCATTTTGCCACAACTTCCACCACCTTAAGTGCAGAGTGCTGCCTGAATGTGAACTACTGGATCGGATTCATATTTTGTAAATATTATTGTTATTTCATGAACTTTAACATCAACTAGAACAAAGCTAGGGAGGCTGGGATATGACACAATGGTTTTGAGCTTGGCCGTTATTTGTCCATTTCTTTAAAAGTGGGGAGAGAGAAGGAAAAGGATAGTTTAGAATTGTGGTTAAACACATTTTTTTCCTCTAAAGGCATTTAGGGGGTTGCCTTTTCTTTGTTTATTCTTCTCTGGGACTAAGTAAAGTCACATTTTTAAACATAGGACATCCTTCTTTTCCTTTTTACATACTGAAATTTTAAGAGTCACTCTAGATAGAGCTCTGACGTCTTTGAGCCAAATGCATCTTTAAGAGTGTTTCCTTGTGACCTAAGAAACTATTTTTCCATTCATGCCACTTGGATGTACATTTCTTCACTTTCCAGGAACGGTTCCACTTTATGACTTTTTTCTTTTAAATCACAATATGTAATAGAGTTCCTACTTTGAGCCTCAGTTCTGTTATGGTATTTCAAACCAACACAGTGATCCTTTTAATTCAGATCTTTAAAATTTGAATAGTACTTTAGGATGTTACTGAATCAGCCCTTACACATTCCCTTATTTCTGTTCTGGTGGGTTACTGTCTTTGTATCTAATCCAGCCCCAGTGCACACAAACTAGGAACACATTTTTTACTACGCTATGTTTTAACAGCATGAGCAGTGCAGATGAGGGCCCTGGCTGAAAGCATGGATGTCCATCCCTCTCTGGGGCGGACTCTGCCAAACAGAAGAGCTGGAAGCCACAGGGCAGCTGATCCTGAACTACATGTATGGGGCTATATAGTAAGGGACTCAACTTCTGCTGAATTGGAAACAGTGAAGTGAAAAGACCTCAGAAACTTCAAGAGAGAGACTTTCATGTCCCCAGACTGGCTGTGCCTAAAATGTGTTTCCAAACCCAAGTTGCTGCATGAGGATCCTGGAGGTTTCTGTCCCCCTGTGCAGACACCATGTCGAATATCTCTCAGCTGGGGCTGGAGGTCGGGAGTGCATCACCCAAGCGAGTGTCAGGGGCACAGAGAGGCTGTGCCGGCACAGCCAGAGAGCTGGAAGGGAGAAGGCATCTGGGAAGAAGCAACAGAGAGCCTGACAGCTCAGAAACGGCCAGATGTTTTCATCATTATGGAAAAAATCTGCTGGTGCCTCTTTGCCCAGAGAAATACTGGAGGAGGAAATATCCTCTTGAGCTCTGATCAAGCCTGCATATTAAAACTATGATGGGCCAGGGTCAAAAAACATCAGAAATGGGAGGGAGGGATCTTTTCTGACTCCAGCTCTAACATTCAATGTGAAGGTGCCTCGAAAGGCTGCAGTGCCTCCCCAGGAATCTACTCCTGATTTGCTGCCTCAGAAAGCTGGAGAAAAGGGACCTGATAGA
The DNA here is from genome assembly GCA_013396835.1 of Psilopogon haemacephalus. Taxonomy (NCBI): domain Eukaryota; kingdom Metazoa; phylum Chordata; class Aves; order Piciformes; family Megalaimidae; genus Psilopogon; species Psilopogon haemacephalus. Next base: position 640,125 of record VWZI01002219.1, read on the forward strand.
TGGGCCTGAGTGATGTTTCTCCAACACCTCCCCTCAGCTCTCCCTGCTGCCTCCAGCTGCAGCAGGTGCTACCCCTGTGGGATTCAACCCTTGGGACATGTAAGCCTGGAGCTGCGTAGCTCCAGCTACATGCGGCTCAGAGCTTCCAAGGAGACTGAACTCAACAATATACAACCAGGGCTGCAGACCCCTGTGCCGGTTTACAAAATCATCACTGAAGGAAGCCAGCTGCCCTCCTGGCCCCACATGTCTCCCCGGCTTAATGCCATAACCCAGACCAGGAGACATCCAAAAGCAAGACCCAGGGCTGGGATTTTCAGACACAGCAGGCACCAGGTTCCAGGTTTTCCTTTCTCTCCCTTCATCTCTCTCATCTCTCGGTGTCCGTTTCAGCACAAGCATCCCAGCCAGCCGCAAGACTCCGGGATATGACCAGCCACTTCGCTTGGGCTGCCCTAGAGCTCTCCCGGACAGCTCCTTGGAATCATCCCTCCCCATGGATCCCTTTCTCTAAAGCAGCGCGGCCCCGTCTACCACGGCTCCTCTGACTTATTTTCGCTTTCAGAGACTAAAGTTTCTGTGCAATTAAAGCCCAAAACTAGGGCTGCCCAGGAGAAAATTGTGCAAAACCATAACGAAACGCCAAGAAAACCCAAACACTTTCAATTTCTATAAGAAATAAACTTTGTGTGCGAAATCAAAGGGAGTTTGCAATTTCGTGCATTTCGCTTGAGGTTTTTTTTTTCCCCTTTTATTGACAGAGAAGATGGTGAGCGGCTGGGCTTGGGAAGGGACGGCAAAGCCCTCAGAGTTGGCAGGCACCAAGGCACCAGCACAGTACTGCTGGGGCACCGATGAAAACAAAATTATATTTTTTAAACGTTGCCGTTTAAATGGTGCTTTTCCCTCTACCGCTTTGAAACGCACTTAAAACTCATTCAGGAATTGGGAAAGAAAGGCAGGGCTGGGTTTTTTTATGAGAGTTTCTTTTGACACTTAAAAACAAAGCTGTGAAGATACCTGAAAAGCATAACTTTTACCAAAATTAAAAAAAAAAAAAAAAAAAAAAAAAAAAAAAAAAAAATTTAAAAAAAAAAAAGAAAAATAAAATTTAAAAGTAAAAATCTAGAACAACAACTCTTACAAGATTTTCTCTCCGTTTCTCACTCTTTTCTTCTTTACACACACTTGACATACACCTTATTTTATGTTCGGTGAATTGTGTGTTCATCAGACTAATGAAAAAACTTGCCACGTATATATTCACCAGTTTCTCTCACTCTCATACATTTTAATTTTGCAAGGATTTCTTCCCAACCGTTTCTACCTCTGCAAAACAAGCTGCAGGTGCATTCGGAGTTTGTTTTATAGAAAGGATACAGAAACGAGACCCTTTGGAGAAACCGACCCATCATTCTCCACAAAAAAGAACAACGGATCGCTTCCCCTCTTCGAGAAAGAGAGCGGGTTAAAGGCCCGGTCCCGCTCCGGGAATGAGCAGCCCGGGAGCCCCGCGGGGGCGGGCAGCGTGTGTGTCTTCCCCCTCCCGGCTCCGAATCCCGTGTTCCCGGCGCCTCCCTTTACAGAATCCAGGGGTGGGAATTCTGTTCCGACTCCGCTGAACCCGCCCGTCTGTCTCCCAGGGTAGAAGTCACTATTTCCCCGTTTTATTTGTTTGGTGGTGCTGGTTGGTTTTTGCTGAGTTGGGTTTTACTTTTTGTTTGCTTAGCTTTTTTGAGAGGGTTTTGTTGTGGTTTTGAAAAACAAAATTATCTATTATTACCTGGAAGACATCCTGGTCTCCCTTCAAGAGCAGCAGCCACCTTGGGGCCAGGGAGTGGAGCTCTAGAGGACAGGGGTGAGATCATTGCCTCCTGCGGGGCGGCCTCGCTGCACCGCGGCAAGTGCGGGAGAAGAAACGGGCACGTCTCGGAAAGCTGCCTGCCCGGTGCAGGAGCACAGAGGAAAGGCAGAATCTCCCGCCTCGCAAAGGCCTGAGAGGAGCGAGGATGGAGAGGGCAGCTCAGCGGGGACAGGAGCATAGCCTCATACCCGCGGCTTGCCCTCGAGGCAGTCGATTTCATGCCTCTCCGGTTGTGGGTCACAGGTTGGACCCTCGCGGGATCAGTGGACAGCGCCAGGAAACGCCGGAGCAGAGGTGGGGGTCAGGGCTCTGTAACTCTACTCGCCAGGATCCGTCCTCCTACCCGTCCCGGGAAGGGGCTTTCTGACAGAGCCCAGGCTGGGTCCTGCTTCCCAGGGGACCTCGCAGCCCCAAGGGGCTGAGAGCCGGCACCCCCGGGCTGGGCGATGGCTGGGGATGGTGCCGGTCCCTCATTTCTGCAGTGTGTATGTGGGGAAATCACTTTTATCACAAATAAAGCCCAAACGCGGACTCATGTCTTAACAGGATCCCCCAGACTTGCTCCCCAAGGCACTCTCTCCTTCTTCGCGCTACGCGGCCAAGAACAGACGCAGGTGCCGGGAGCGGGGGTGAGGTGGGGACTTTCGGGGCAGTGGGGTCCCCGTCAGGTTCCTGGGGAGCGCAAAACGCGCGTGGTGACATCGCAAGACGGATCGGATTTGCACGGCCAGCAGGAAGTAACCGAGAAGTCAGAACTTTATCTCCTCTGGAAAACATCCTGCGGACAGACAAGCTGCAAACACCCTGAAATCCTTGCAGTGGTTTCAGCCCCCCGGCCGAGCACTGCTCCTTCCTCTCTCGCTGGAGCCGGTGGGAACCTTTTCGCCCAGGGGAGGAAGAGTGGACCAAAGCTCTGAGGGCAAAAGTAGCCCCGCTTCATTTAGAGCCTTGTCCTTCGAAAAAATTCACGCCTCACACTGCCTGGAAGGTATTTCGTTTTTAAAACACCTCTGGCCATCCCCGGGCACCTGGCTACGGAACGCGTGTAGTCAAACCGTTGCTTCCTTTACTAAACGTGAAAGTCTCTTCGGTCGTTTAATTTTCCTGTTGCTAAAACAACCGTATAGCTTCTGTCCTATGTGCGTTCCCCTTGGCAGCGTAACGAAAAGAGGCTTTTATAATGAACTGGCCGCAATAAAATTTTTTTACTGGAGCGCAAAAAAAACGGCGGAGCCGGTGTCAGTAGCGACATGGTTTCAGTGCAGGGATAGGGGAAGCGGGACGGGAGGTAGCACTCCGGATCAGATTCGCTTACCCAACGAACCTAGCACAGCTATAGGCAGAAGAAGTGGTAAGCAGGGTAAAATTAAAGGTTTTGAATTATCTAACTGGCTCTCACATTTCGCTTCAGTCTGAGAGGAAAAAAAAAAAAAAAAACGAAACAAAAAACAACCAAAACAACCCACTTCCAGTTCCAGAGGTGCAAGGAGCCAGCTTAATTGTCAGATTCCAGGCACAGAGCCCAGGACAAGAGGGGAAAATCCACGGTGGCATTTGCTGTCCAAGTGCCCCTGTCCGGGTCACCCCGACGGAGTGTCCGACAGAGGTGGAAAGAGGCTACCGAGTCACCTCCGGGCGTGTTGCCCGCGGCCTGCCCAGAAAGCGGGTCTAGGGACACCAAACCCCAAACGACATGAGACACTTTTATTTGTGGTTTTGCATAAATTGTCCGGAAATTAAGAGGAGACCCTTCAGTGTTTTTTTGGCTGCTGCATTCCCTTGCGTCATCCTGCCCACCCGCATTAGCTCTCCCCAGTCCGTTCGCAGAGAGCGAAAGTGCCGGTGCTCTCTAGTGCACGGCGGGGATTCAGCAACGGCGAGGAAGCGGCGGAGGGGATGGCAGCAGAGCGACGGTCTCGCACCTGCCCTGCCGCCAGCGAGCAGGTCTGTCCCGGAGGAGACACACACACCCGCTACCGGGGCTGCAGTCCCGACCAGCGGGCAGAGCCGAGGCCCCCGGCCAAGGCCGCCCACACGTCAAGGTCAAAACTCGTTTACTCTTGCGCGGTGCCCGAGGCCGGGGCCGGGGAGCGGGGCTACTCTCCCCGCTAGCAGCCTCAGTGCTGGCAGCGGAGACGGCCGGCAGAAGCTTCGGTAGAGGTGGAAAGTGCCGAGGAGAAAAGAAAATAATGGAAAGGAGGAAGGGGGGGTGGGGAATTAAAAGAGAGAGAAAAGTATTTAGCAAGAAAAGGACAAAGTTTTAGCTGCTGCAGAGCGGAGCTCCTGGACAGCTCCAAATCCAGTTTTCTCAGCAGAAACCCGGAGAGGTAAAAACACTTTTTTTCTGGTTCCAGCCGCCTCCCGCAGCCGGGCAGTGCGGTGTCCCCGCAGCTCTCGTCCCTCCGGCACCTCCGGTGGGAACGCGCCAAGGCAGACAATCACAGAAGACCAGCTATAACCCCCTAAGTATTTAACCAGGTCTCGCCGTTTTGTAGCATCCCCTTCCAATCCTTTCAATGAACGAACTGGCCAAAAGACCTTGGGGAGCCCTCGCGGACTTGCAAAGATTCCGAGGTCCCACCAACTCCCGCCGCCCACGATGGGAACCCGGAGATTGGCGCAAGTTCTCCAAGGAAACCCTAATAGGCTATTTCTGGACTACTGGCTCTTAACAAATCTATAGCACCTGAAGTGTTAGCACTCAATTAGTGACAAGGTTTCAAACCCCGGCGTTTACTGGTGAGGTATAAACAGAATCCTCGGGAGATAGACGGGAATTAGAGCAGGAGGGGGGCCTGGGACATCTTAACGGACTGGGATTAAGAGGAAAACTTTTTTTTTTAAGTCTCCATCTCTCTCTCACTAAACAGTCAGAGGTGTCGAAAGCTCAAGGGGAGAGAGGATGTGGTCTCTGAAGCTAATTGCAGGGTTGGGGTTTTTTTGTTTGTTTTCAGCAAGAAAATATTTTTAAAACAAAACCCCAACGCCAACGAGTAGTGTTTAGCAATCGCAGGAAGAAGCAGTGAGGTGTGGAAGACCCTGAGAGGGGCTTTTCTGGGCTCGGTCCCAAACGGGCATCGAGAGCAACCTGCAAACCGTGTGAGGGCTGCGGGAGGGAGCCGAACAGTCCCCGCTTTCCCCTTGCAGCCAGAAAAGCAGCTCTGCTCACCTCGGCTCTCTCCACCCTACACCCACGTAGCCTGGGTCCCAGCTAGATGGGTGGGCTAGAGAAGGTGTTTCAAGGGTCCTGTCTCACTTTACTCATTTCTGTGTATTATTTAAATACTATTATAATTTCCCTCCTCGCCTCCCCCTCCCCTCCGCTNAGAGCACACAAGGGGTGTGTGGATGATGCCCCTCTCTACCCCTGTTCCGGGGACCTAGCGGGGCAGGTCACCCTGGCCACGGTGCCTGAGGGCTCCATGCGAGGTCCGAAGCTGGGTGGACCGAGCACTTTTGTCTGCTCTGCTTCGCTGCCCTGGGCAGGGGCGCCGTTTACTATGGGGGCCTGGCTTCAGCAAGCTGCTGAAGAGCACCGAGAAAGGAAGAAATCGGGTGCGGGGGTGGAAATGGATGCTGAGCCCCGACCCGGAAAGTCCGTGAGCTGCTGTATGTCAGTAACTTGTTCATCAATCAGCCGGACACAGAGCAGACCTGGCCTCTCTTTGCGGAGTGTTTGCTTTTTCACCAATTATTGCAGCCCTGCAGCTCTTTTTGTTGATACAGTAGTTCTAAAAAGTGCTAATGTTCATTTATCAGGAGGCCGAGCCCGGGACTCCCACTAGTTGTGATTCTTCCAAAAATATAAACAGCAAGAGAAGGGCTAAGGCTAAAGCTCCCATTTGTTTCTAAACTGCAGTATTAGAAGTGATGCATTGTTGAAGATAAAGCGGAGATAACGCTGTCTGTCTCCAATGAATGTCTCCCCGACGCATTAATGACATTCCAAATGATAGCTCCGGCTTATCATTCAATTAATCACTTCCACCCTCTACAGCCCGGCCTACATCGATCGGGAGCCGCCGTGTGACTGGGGGTCTGGAGGAAGCCAGTCAGCCCTCAGCCCAGAGCGCTTGTGAGCCTCCAGCTCTCCTCCGGTGTGCGCAGAGCCTGCAGCCAGGGCTGCCCCGCCGGAGATGCACTCCGGGACAGGAGCGGCCGAGCTCGGAGCCACATCGGCTCAGGGCGGCTTTCCTCTCCGGGTTCACCGGGCAAAGGAAGACCTTTGAGGACGGGCACCGCCTTGAGAGCTCCAGGCCTGACCTGGGAAGGGAATTTGGGCTCAGGATGGAAAAAGGGAGCGCTGGACCCTCTTTCTCCTGTCCCCAGGGACGTGGATGCCACCAAGGCAGGCGAACCTGCATCGGCGGGTCTGGATCTGGGGCAAAATTGGGACAACTTCGTTGGTTTGGTATTTGTTTAACCTATCAAGATTAGCTTGTAATAAAAAGGAGACAACGAGGTTAGAAAGGCCGCCGGGCCACAGACACCGGCGAAGTCCCTCTGCAGGCCCCTCTCTGAGGCAGGGCTGCCGGGACTGCCCCCACCTTCCGCGGACAGTTCGCCCTTACTCCTGCAACTAGGAAAATCCCTTCAGAGCTTTTCCCAGGAAGTCCGCGAGAAACGCAGCCACTAAGATCGACATGATGTCTCGGACGCCCCCCTCCCCTCATTAAATAGCAACATTTCAGGTCTTGCCGTACACATTCCCCGCTCCAGCTGTCATCGCTAGATCCGGAATGGCTTCGCGAACAAACCGCTCCCAGGTCACGGATAAATGGCTGCGTCAAGAGGCAGCCAGAGCGGGAAGAAAGTCACTCGCAAAAATATCCCCAGAGGGGAGCTCGAAGGTGTCACAATAAAATCTCCTGAGGGAGTGGAAGGGCAGACAGCAGCAAGTATCCTCAGGGTGGAGTAGCCCAGTGAGGGCAGCTGTGGGCAGGTGCCCGCATTCTTCCCTGCCTCAGGAGGTTTTCTCCTTCTGCGAACGAGGGAGGATTTGCAAAACTCTCCCTGAGACCTCGCGGCCTTGCCCGGGCAAGGAACTCCCCAACGTACCGCAGCCCCGTGGGTCTTCTCGGAGCGGCTCCCCGGTCCCAGTCTCACTGACCACCGACCTCGGCAGCGCTGGGGCTCGGAGGGGTCGAGCCGACCCCCTGAGCCTTTCGGGCCGGGTGGTCTGCAAATAGAAAGTCGCCAGATGAGATTTTAATTTTTTTTTCCCCCTAGCCCCCCGAAGCCACAGAGCGCCGTAACGCCTCTCCTCAATCGGCGACTTAGAGCGCGTTAAATTAACGGGATTCCACTTCTGCCCCGTGAATTCAGGGGTCTGCGGCATCCGTGCGTCCCCCCGGGATGCGGGAACCAGGCCGGCCCTGGTGCCCGCTCCCGGTCACAGCTCGGCCGCCCGCTGCTTTGACTTGTTTTTTTCTCTTGCCCTTCAGGACTCCTTTTTTTTTTTCCCCTTATTTTTTTAAATTCTTATTTGCTTGTTTGTTTGGTTTTGTTTTGCTTTGTTATGTTTTCTTGTTTTGCAGACAGTGCTGGGTTTTTTTTGTCTGAAAGCTTTACAAACAGGCTGGGGGGAAACCCGACAAGAATTTTCCCCTTCAAAGCCAGGCAGGGGCTTTTTTGGGCTCACTCTATTATCAGCTTAATTTTTCAGGCGTTGTACTGTTTCAGAATATCCCTTTTAAAATTAAGCATGTATTTTCCTTTAAGTGTGCCTGACACAACAGTGAACTCCTGTTTTCCAGTTCCTGGGATCGGATATTGCAGAATACTAAAACCGAAACTTCCATTCCCTCTCTTAAAAAAANAATCAGCACATATTTGGTTGATGGTTTCCTCCCGGCCTGTTTATTTAATCTGACTGTATGATAGATGGCATCAGATAGTGACTTTGTACACATTAGGCCATTCTGAATTTTTTTTTTTTTTTAATGGATCAACAAACTCAGCAGGGAAAAGCTGGATAAATACAGTGCCGCCCCTTTAAAATGAGTGGGGATGTTTTTGAGATGTATTACTATATTAGGTGACATGGAACTTTGCATCTCTCATACCATCACTGCAATGTTGGCCAATAGAAAGCTAAAGTCACCCAAAAACTGCCTAGTCCCTCCTTCCCTTCACTTATGGTCTGGTCCTACCTGCCTCTAGTGCACAAGTCAAGGCTCCTCGTGGGAATGCTATGTGCCCCCTCCGTGAGCCCACGCTCCACCACTGCTCCAGGTTGGCTGCTCCTCATCTACTTTTCCATGACCCTGGGCTCCGGCCGCAGCCCCGCTCTCCTCCGCAATGTTTCCTAGCCCTGTGACAACGACACCCTTCTCGGTTAAGGATATTTTGAACCTGGAACAGCATCAGAGTGGCCTGGCCTCCATGGAGCTCTCCTCGCTGTCCTCCCCCTCCTGCATGCTGGCCACCTTCAAGCAGGAGACCTACGGCACCGAGCCCCCGGCCCTGCCCGACCTGCGGGAGGAGCTGCCCGAGCCTCACCCGGCCAAAAGCGCCGCCGCAGCCTTCCCCGGCTCCTACTACGTTAAAAACTACGTGGAGATGGACTCGGACAAGGACCCCAAGGCGGACAAGAAAGGTAATGAGTATGGTGATGATGGCCGGGGCTCACCTCACAGCTGAGGAAAAGGAAAGAGCAGGGGGAAAGCGACTCCCAGCCTGGGAATGGGCTCTCGGCCGGGGGCACAGACGGTGTGGGGCTGCGGGCGGGAGGCCTCTGGGCAGGGAAAGCGCTAGCAGTCAAACTGTCTTCACCCTCTTTCATGGCCCGTGTGGCAAGAGCCATACAGACCCACGGTGAGCAGCGTTCCGCCGACCCCCGCGGCTCCCCTGACCGGGGCTGGGGCTGCAGCCGCGCTGGCTGCCCGAGGGGACGGGCAAAGCTACAGTATGACACATGAGGCCTCCAGCTCGTTTAGAAATTAGGCGACAAATCTAATTTCTAATTCGCTAGAATGATCGTAGCCCAGTGGGGCCCGGGGTGGGATTCAGTACGAATCTGCTTGCGATAAACCTAGGCTGTGGCACAGGTGGTTGTGACTCAGATTTGTTCACGGAGCATCCTTGTTTTCACACAAACAAACAAACAAAAATGTCACCCACGGAAAATTGCGGAGGAGGTACTTCAAGATCGGGTAGGGCCGGCCTCACTGCCACAGGGGCCTCTGTACCTGTGGGGCCGAGGCAGGACAGGGCTCGCTGACGGTGCTCTCGGTTTATGGAACATTGCTTTATATTTTTTTGCACTGTCTCTCCTCCTCCCCGTTTTTCCTTTGCCCGATTATTTTTTTGCAGAACTATGTTCTCTGCACAAGAGCCTGGAGCAGGAGAAAAGAGACCTGGAAGACCCCGAGCGCCCCAGACAGAGGAAAAGGAGGAAACCTCGCGTTCTCTTCTCTCAAGCCCAAGTCTACGAACTGGAGAGAAGGTTCAAGCAGCAGAAATACCTCTCAGCTCCTGAGAGAGACCATTTAGCGAACGTCCTGAAGCTCACCTCCACACAGGTGAAAATTTGGTTCCAGAATCGAAGGTATAAATGCAAAAGGCAGAGACAGGATCAGACCCTCGAAATGGTGGGCATCCCTCCACCCCGGAGAATAGCGGTGCCGGTGCTGGTGCGCGATGGGAAACCCTGCCTGGGAGAGTCTTCTCCCTACAGTTCGCCGTACAATGTCAGCATTAACCCCTATAGCTACAATGCCTACCCCGCGTACACCAACTACAACAGTCCAGCCTGCAACGCCAACTACAACTGCAACTACCCATCCATGCAGACCATGCAGCCCTCGGCGGCCGGCAACAACTTCATGAACTTCAGCGTGGGGGACTTGAATTCCGTGCAGACACCCATCGCGCAGGGCAACGCGGGCATCTCCACGTTACACGGGATCCGAGCCTGGTAGAGGCGCCCCCGCACCCAGCCTGCTGCCCTCTGTGGACCGCGGCCACCGGCGAGACCCGGGGGTCGCGGATGGAGGAGCTTCGGCCGCGCCTGCGAGCCGGTCTCGGGACATTTCCAGGCTGTGGGGGGGATGAGGACAGTTCTGTGTGGCATCCCAGCTGAGTTCAGCGGCGTGGCGGCCATTTCCAGCGGGGAGGTCGGCACTGCTCCGTGCGATGGCTGCTCTCCCTATGGGGCCAGGCGGGCCCGGCGCTGCCTGCGGCGCCCGACCCCTGCGCCAGGCCCCTCTCCCTCCCTCTTGCACCGGGGTCTTTGCCCCGGTAATTCCCTTCCTTCCCTCCTTCCTTCCTACAAAGCAGCTGGTCATTTTGCTTGACTTGCTCCCAACAACAGCTAGCCAAGCCCTGCAACTCTCTTTTTATTTTTCTTTATTTTTCTTTTTATTTTTTTTAAATTGTTACCCTATACTAATTATTATTGAGATCCACATTTATTTTTTTGCACTTCCCGTATGGTTCCCATGGCCTAGCCAGTTCAGCATCTCGATAACCCGTAGGTCTCCTCTTCGAGGCTGCTAACGCCGGCCTCGGCTATTCCCGCAGGCACTCGGTAGGTGGACGGGGGTAGGGCTAGCGGTGGCTCTCGCCAGCGCACGGCTGAGGACAGAGCTCCCCACTCCCCGGCCCTGCGACCCGCCAGGTCCCCACAGGGTTATGCACTAAACCGTGAGTTAGTATGGATGCACTGTCCACCACTCGCCCCGCCGCCCGTTGGTACGTGTTTCTCTTTGCTGTACGAGCTGATGGAGGTCAGCCGGTTGTCATTAAAGAGAGTGGCTTAACTTTGCGCGTGTCTTGGCTTTCCTTGCGCTGCCCGCGCCCCCAGCATCCCGTGGCGGGGGTGAGTGCGGAGCTCCCAGCCCCGGGGCTCTGACCTAGCCGCAAGCTGTCCTCTCCTACGCTGGGGCATTCTCTCCCTGCCGTTCCTCTCCCCCGCTTCGTGTAGCCCTTCCGTATTTTCAGCCATTCCCGCTTTGACGCCTGCGAACGGTCCTTGTATCCTAACGTCTTTCAAAAACAATTTTAAAAGCGTCTTTCTGAGCCCGCGGCCCCAGCAGAAGAGCTATGCTCCCCCCGGGGCTGCAGTGAGGGCCGGTCCCATTCCTCCCCGTCGGTGACCTCGTCGCTCCAAATCTCCGGGAGCAGGGGGTGGAGAAGCAGTGCAGTGGGGTTACAAACACCTCAAGCCATAAAACCCAAGTGGATTGGCCTCTGTCGGGGGAGAGTTGCCCCCAGCGCCCCCGCGGGAGGGTCTCCGCAGCCGCTCCGCACCTTGTCCCCGGGGGGAGAGAAAATTCACTTCCCAGGGGCAGTGAGAGGACCTTCCCACCGCCCGTCTCCCTGTCTCTCCTCTGCCTCAGTCCCGGCCTCTCGGACGCTTTTACAGTAGTCACTATCAAATGTCAATTATTGGGAGTGAGAAACAACAAACATTGTAATTCAGCGCAGTCAAAACATCCTCTGAGTGTCTGAGATTGTCCGGCCGGTGACGAGGCGATTAGTGGAACCTCCAACCTCTCCTGCCTTGGCGATATCGGCCCCATCAGTAAACAGGGATGGAGACAGGGTGGCTGTGGCCCTGGGACATGGGATGAAAGGCTACCAGTGAATGGAAGCTGCCTGCAGCCTCTATCCCTGCTTCCCAAGGAGACCGACCTCACACATCCCTCGAGGTAGAATTGCACAGATAAGGAGCTCCGACTTCTTCCTATCCTTACAAATGGAAGACGAGCCCTGGGTGCTGTTCACAAAGCTCCTAATGCAGCACGGAGAGCAGACACCTGTCTGGGTCTCAGGATTGGGCAAAGGGTAGCCTTTTGCTACATCGCAGAAAAGTTTGCTTCAGGGGCATTTAACTCAGAGAGGCAGAAGAACATTGAGTCTGTTACAACAAAGGGGACCAGAGCCTGCTAGCCTGAATCAGAGGCACAAGGCTGCCCGCTTCTGAATGCTCAGGAGCTGGGGCCAGCCCTATAGCTCTGTGGCCTGGGAAGAAGCAAAGGCTACTTCTCCCCCTCACGTGAAACCTCTCTAATCTTGGTATCACCAGCTGCATGATGGCTTTTGCCTTTTCACCACACAGGCTTTGCCTTATAAAGACACACAGACATTGGCAGGTGGCAAATAGGTAGCAGGGTAGCCAGAAAATACTCTGATCTAAGACAGTCAAGGGTGTCTACCTTCCTGAGACCTCTGGGGAAAGTGCATAGGAGACTTAGGAGAAAGCTGTGTTTAAATTCTGCCACTGTTACATGCTGAGAGGGAGTCACAGTTTGGTGTCTCAGTTGGCTGATCTGTAAAATGGCCCCAACTCTGCCACCCCACTCTGTGATGCAGTTGTCACTGGCAGTTGGATTTTACTGCTGGATCCTAGAGCTTGATCCTAGAGCCTGACTAGGATCAAAGCTCACAGAGAGCCCTCAGGAGACAAGTCCCAAGTTAATATGAGGGAAAGCATTAAGATCAGCTCAAACTTGAACAACTTTCAGAAGCTGGCCTTCAGTAGGGCCCTGTAGTAAGTTGTCTACACTGATGGTCTGCACTGAGACCCCAGGAAAAAACTCACACATCTCCACATGCTCCCAAGATATTTTCATTTCCCTACATCCCTTAATTTCTTCAAATCTTGTTTATTTTACTTCCATAATATCTCAGAATTACAGCTATCATGGAATCCAACTGTCCCATGTGGTTTAGCCTGCCAGTGTTCTGCAGAGGCTGTTCTGGACACCAGCTTTGATTTTGATTTCCAGGACTGCACTGTGCTCATTCTCAGCATGGATGGATGTAGTACAGTCCCTGCCCACACCAGTGCTCACACACTCCCCTTCTCTTCCACACTTCTCCACTCCTGCAGGAATTGCATCACGAGCAGATGCTTGCAGGATAAGACAGAGGCTTGGAACAGCAGCTGGAGGCTTGGAGACAGTTCAGAAAGTGATTTAGGCAGAGGCCACAACTGCAGCTGGCTGAGGCCGAGAGCAGTGTGGCCGCCCACCTCTGGCAGAGGCACCGGCAGCCAAAGCCCCAGGAACAGCTAAAGCTCTTTCATTAGCTGGATTAAGGGGAAGTGCAATGGAGAAGTACAGTAGGAATTAACCCCCAGCACACTGATTTTGGCCAAGGGGGACTCACCATCCTCACACACACAAACACCCCACTGCTACTAGTCTTGCTCTCCCTGGTCTGCCTCACCTCAAGCTGTGGCTTCACAGCAACAACAACCTCTGCAGCCAGTACAGCCAACAGGGTCAGGCCATGGTAAAAGGTCTCTCCGGGACTTCTGAAAGCACCGAGGCTGTTGGCACACAGCACAGCATGGTCATGTGCTCTCCTGAGTTCCATCCTCTCAAAAACTTAGAAAAACTGAATGCATCAAACTTGCCATGTTTCTCTGCCTAAGCATGAAGTGCTTCACATTCACAGAGCCATATGAAACCCTGTGCTTAGAAAACATTATTTCAGAGGCAAGTGCAAGACATTGGAATTTCTCCAGAGAACTTGAAATCAGAGATCCTCTCAGTGCTCAGGGGCATGCTAAGGGGTGTAGGGAAGAGGTTTTAATAAGATTTGCAGTTGGATTTGGTCTTGCTGTCCTTTCTTCAGCTTTTTTTTGTCCTTTTTTTTTTTTTTTTTTTTTTAATTTCACGACCTGGCACTGGCATTAATTTCTCTGTTTTAGACCAGCCTTTTAAGAAGAATTCAGAGCCCCAACTGCACCTGAAGGTAAGAGAGCGAGTACAGATCGGCACCACTTGTCTTCTTGAGACAAGCTGCATATGGTAGGTTTATACTAACTATTTGGAATTCATGCAATTTGTACAGAAACAAATTGTCAGCTGTAGGGAACTGATACCAAATCCCTTGCCTTTAGCAGCTTTGTAGGAACTGAACTCATTGTTTTCCCCAAAAAACACTTCAGCAGTTCCTAAAGTGCATCTGTGGCCAGAATTTTATTCCTTAAGTTCAAGGAGTTTTCACATAGAAAGTTATTCTCCGGAGTCAGAAAGCAGGAGATATGGTCCTGGCAAGAACTGGCTAAATGTTTCAATGTTCCCAAGAAGCCCAGCAGGAAAACAACAGATCAACAACCCTCTCTCCCTAGCCCCCGATCCTAATTCATCTCACTGACAACAGTTTAGATCAATATCAGCAGTAGGTGATTTCTGCTTAATGGGGATTATTAAGAGTCAACACCTTTAAAAAGCTACTCCACCTTGCCTCCAAAGTGAGAAAAGGACAAGCTTTCAGGCTGCAGTCTGATTTTTTGTTGCTAGATGGTTGGTTACTGAGTACAATATGAACTTTATGCTTCGTTTTGATGCAGAAAAAAGAGGGAAGAAGATCAAGCACTGGCAATATATTTGTGAAAGTTCATCAATCAAGGTTTAGCAAAGTGACATGGAATGAGTTACTCGACAATCTCTACCTCTCTCTTGCAGTCATTTTAAACCCTGCCACTCCGGAGCATCATTCAGTAAGAAAGTCCCATTTAGATGTAAGATTATTCTAGGAGCAGTCCATCAGCCACAGGCCTTTTCTAACCTCCCACTAGTTCACTTCAACGGCAAAAAGGAATTCCAGTGGGTTTTTTCCATCAGCTTTTCCTCTCTCAAAACAACTTGATTTATTGTTTCAGAACAAACTCCAGTCTATCATCAACAGAAGTCTCATGCCTACTGTTTCCTCCACTTCACTGGCAGTGCATTGATCCACACAGATTTTTTCCTTCTAGGTACCCACAAGGGATTTTTAAGGATCTCAGGCTCCCATCTTCTCCCTTCCCACTGCAGTCCTCAGAAAACACAAACAAAAGCACAAGCTAAACTAGACTGTTGCTGCTGTTTCTAGCTACAGGGAAGGTCATACTGCCATGCCTTAGCTAACTGACCAGTTTTAAAGCACCTCTACCATTTCTGTTGCAATACTGCACAGACTTGCCCTAGACTGTTGCTCTGAAATGGCTACTAGAGTTGATGGGCTGGCCGAGATGAGTAAAAATAGTTTTCTCTGTCTTTGCCTAAAGGAGTTACTGGAACTGCAAATCACATACAAGCCATACCAATGGAGCCTAAGAGGATGACAGAAAATAAACAGTTTCCCAGAAACTGAGCAAAAGGAAAAGCTGACAGAAGCCCAGGGAGGGAGGTGAAGATTCAGAAAAGCAAAGCAGGGCATTTTTAAAACAGCTCTGTGTGCTAAGCTGTTGATGCACTTACTCTGCTGAGACTATAACATGCTTGTTAAGTCATTCCTGCTTAAAATAACATCTTTTCGTGTCAACAAAGAAGCATGGGCAATGGCTAAACCACAGGTCTGTAAGCCAAGAGGTCTGTGCACTCTTCCCAGCTCTAGAGAGGAGCATCATGTTTGCATTTGGGGCAGCAAAGGCAGACCCTCACCCCTACACGACCGTAAGCAGGACCCATGCAAATGGATTTGATGAGATGTCTCAATACTTGCTTAGCTTGATGTGCTGGAAAAATCAGTTGTTCAGAAGAAAATCTATCTTACAAAGGGCCTTGCAAAATCTCTTAGTGGTAAAAAATAATTTCATTTCTTATGGTTGGATAAGATTAATTGGTCTTGGGGAGACATCCTGGAGCTAAATGACTGTTTGTGGAGATGGGTAGGCTGAAGGAGACACAAGCATGAATGACACTACTGTACATGTGAGGTCAGGACTTAGCAGGCTCAAATAGGAAAAGAAAAGCAAGCTTGTCAAGGACTCCAAGTGATGTGAACTGCTCTAACTACTATTTAGTAAGAAATGTAATTTAGAAAGTAATTTTAGAGTTTTAGTCTTAGAACTAACAATCTGGCTGTTGAACAAACTGTTCACTTCCAGAGTTAAAAACACTTACTCAGAAACATTCTCTGGGTGCTTTGTGCATTGGGAACTGGGTTTGGTGCGCTCTGCTGCTGCAGGAATATACCGCAGACATTTCCTTAATAGATTGTATTGTCATCCAGCATCAGCTTCAGGTAAGTCACAGAACGGGCTCATAGAAATTGTCCCCAAATCCCATTTTCCTGGCCAGGATATTTTTTTTTGTATTCTTTACAATCTGTGAAAAATAAAACCTGCTCTCAGAGCAGCCACTGCAGCCAGTGGAAGCTCAGCGTGCGGACGCATGCACAGTGCTGGCTGTCATCAAGAGAAGCCGTTAAAAAGCAGGCCACAAAAAAATTAAAACGAAATCCCAAACCATTTCACATGGTCAAATGAAAATAAAGGAAACCAACCTAAGTACCAAACAGTTAGAACAACGTCCTCCTGCCTAGCTTCAGCAAGTCAGCTCTAATGATATTAAGGAGATGATTTATGCAGTTTCAGGGAAGGAAAATGTAGATCTTGTTTGACTCAAAGTTTCATGTACTGCTTTTTGCATTGTGCTGTGTCAGCTGCTGCTTCCCTTTCCGCTGCATACCCACAGAGACAGGTCCAGATCCATCCTACAATTACACACACTTCACTTTACGGACGTGGTTAATCCTACTGAAGATTCTCATACTGACACAGACAGCGTATGAGGGCTCCGAGTGGAAATAGACAGACACGCTGACACCCAGCTACATTTCTGGCATCCTCCCATCCTGAGGCTCTAGTATCCTTGTGCTATTTCTTTCTGGTTACAAGGGCTTGAGCAGTTTTTAAGTTTGTTCTGTGTTACAGGGTATAGATAAGTTTTTCTTTCCAATTATATGCCCAGAAAGCAACTCATACCAGTACCTCAGTGGGGCTTGCAGGGGTTCCCATCTTATAGCCACTAAACACACGATGCTGTGCATACAGCCACGCTCAGAGGACAGGCTCTTCACTGGCATCTTTAGGGACAGCACTTTTAAAGCAATGCCAGAACCCCTGCTTTACTTAACCCTTGTTCTGAAGACATGATAGTGGAATTGCTGCTATAAAAAGAGACTTTCTGCCGTATCTCTGAGCCAACACTCACAGGCATCCAGCGTGCCTGTCTGGGACCTTGAGCTAACTTCTCCTTTGAGATACATCGAAAAACCCCACCAAAATCAACGAGGGCTGCTGGGCATTGGCATCCCTGAAAGACAGGCCTGAGATGACTACATTCGTCAGGTTAGACACCACTTTAAAGCCCACAGGTGTTTCAGCTTCAGAATTTAAGCCTAAACAATTTTTTATACAAAGAGGCATTAGAACTGGAAAACAAAATTTCCTGTTCAGTCTTTGCTGTAGCATTTCATCTTTACGCACAAAAAAAGATTATTTCTTATGCAACAAGATGAAAAGCAAATACTGGATATTTTTCCCCACCACAAAAAAAGGAAAAAAAAAAAAGAGTAAGAGCACATGAGAGACTCTCCCCACCCCGACACAGCACAAAACAGGATGCCAGGGACAGTTGTAGGTTAATTTCCAAATACCCTCTTTGCTTTTCTTTCTTTCCCAATCCTCTCCAGTCTTATTGGTCTCAATATTCTGGTTGTGAAAACACTGCGCTCTGCCCCTTTGATCAGCTAGTGAAAAGCCCTTTCATGTCTTGCTGTCTTCATTACCTTACATTTTAATTGCTGGCCTTGCAGAGGACAGACAGGTGGTGCAAGGTCACAACAGGAGATGACGGATGGCTTCTGGCAGTGTGTGTCCAGATTACAAACGCTGAAATCAACCTGTGCTGGGAGAGCAGCAGGGCAGGCACAACACCTGACAGCTACAGCCACCGAATATTTATTTTAGGTCCTATTAAAACTAATAATGAAATAAACTTCTTCAGGTCTTCCATATTAGCATTTCAAAGCATCACACACAAGCTGCTACTTATTTGAGCACCACCATCCCTACAAGCTACTGGGACCACCATTTTACAAGCTGATGAAGTGGTACATCCAAAAACAAGGATCTAACTCAAGCTGCTTAGAAGATCAGGAGGTGTTAGAGATGGAACTCCAAAGTTTCACATCAAAGGTTCTGTACTGATTGCTGAGCTATGGTGAAGATTCCTGATAAAAGAATCCATTTCAGCTGCCAGTCATATTTTAAAGCCCATAAAAGACACAGGGAAAACAGACATGTTTTTTTGTTTACACATCCCTACAGGAGGGCTGGGGAGGGACTATTCACAAGATCTTGTAATGACAGGATGAGGGGTAATGGGTTCAAACTGGCGGAGGGGAGATTTAGGCAGGATGTTAGGAGGAAGTTCTTTACAGTAAGGGTGGTGAGACACTGGAACCGGTTACCCAGGGAGGTTGTGGCTGCTCCCTCCATGGAGGTGTTCAAGGCCAGGCTGGATGAGGCCTTGAGTGACCTGTTCTAGTGGGAGGTGTCCCTGCCTATGGCAGGGGGTTGGAACTGGATGATCTTTGAGGTCCCTTCCAACCTAAACTATTCTATGATACTTCCCTTATTTGCCCCTAGAAGATGTCAATTTGGTGCTCTGGACTCCTAGTGTACAGTCAGTTCAGTTTTACCCTGACGCCATCTACTTACACTTCACAGTTGCATACACCCATCAGTATCATGATATAGAAGGTTTATTTCCCAAGGATTCTGATTTGCTAATTCCTTGGTCACAGCAAGACTTACACAAGGTTTGTTGCAAAGGCAGCTACATTGCACAGCAGGTACCATATCACTGTTTTCTCTACTCAACAGAGAAGGGGTAAGAAATCATAAGAAGGAAGATACCATCCAGATTGTCTTACTTGCTCTTTTTTTGCCTTTTTTTTTTTTAGATCAGGCAAGTGGGCCTCCAGAGCAAGGCTGGAAATAAATATCCTTCTCCATGTCACTTAATTCAGACCCAAACTTGAGTTCAAGGCCCTTTCTAGCACAGAGTACCCATGATCTAAACTTTAGGAATACAGGATGCTCTTCTGACGAAAGTCAATACCACTATGCTCAAATTGTCTTTCGTAGAAAGACATTTTTGGGGTAGGCTCATTCAAACTTCAGGTACAACCAAAACAGAATAGAAAGGGTGTTTTGCCAAAGTCAGATGATTTGCTCCTGGTAGTAAACGGCATCCTTACTACAAGTGCAAAATTAGTTGGTTTAAAGTCTCTTCACCAGGAAAGCCAAGTTTGGCCTCCAAGATTTTTCTTGGAAGACAGAGACTCTGATTAACTGCAGAGCAGAAGGAAATGTCTCCTATGTTCTCCTTCTCCTGCCTTCCAGATGGACATTCCTCTCATTTTCTGGGCAGGTTCCATCCCTTCACACAGCTGTTACCAACACTGGGATTTATCAGCTCTACTTGGCCCTTTCATTAAGAATTAAACGTGATGTGCTCAAGGAGCATGAACAACAGGAGTCAAGTTCAGACTGAGGTACCTGTATCTGGTACTGGAGATGCCATTCAAGCAATTCATTCCCACTTACAGCTCTCTCTTTTTTCTATTGGGTGAAACAACATCACATAATTTTTTTTTTTTTTTGGTGTGTGCCATTTGAAGAGCATCATCCTCTTCAAAATTAATTAGTCCATGCTTTCAAATCAAAACTCTCCTCCGAGACCATTCCTGTTTTATCAACCAAGCCATCAGTGTCCCGCTCACCCTCTGAGGGGAAATTAAAGTATTTAGAGGAGATTCAAAATCACTTGAGAAAAACACTGTGGGCCATAAGACTTCACTCTGTGATTTTTTTTCTTAAAAGCAGAACTGATGACCTGAGAATTTTTGTGTCACTGACATTTCGTGAAGAATATTTTTTTTGGGGAAAGGGAAAAAAAACCCCACAGTGAAAACAGAGCCTTGCTGTAATTACTGCCAAGCACTCCTAGCCTGCACCATGCACTGCTTGTTGCTTTGCTTTTTTGCTTTTTTGCTTTTTTAATTTTTTTTTTCTTTCAGTAAACTTAGAGTTGGTGGAATTGAGAAGACTCTGTTGTAATTGTGATGCGGACATTCATTCAGTGCAAACCTCCAGGTGTCATAAGCCTCACACGTTGCATTATGGAGGCATGAAGTTCAGGTAAGGACCAAGGATCCTCCATTGCCCTCTAACAGGCTGCAAAGACACAGACAGAAATCCCTGCTTTGGAGTGCTCAGATGGAAAAATGGATGGGGTGAGGGGTGAGTGCGGGAAAGCCTTTGCACAAAGACTTTCCGAAAGAGAAAATGCTTTCTGATGACCTGAGCTAAAGATAGGAGGAGCACAACCAGCAGCTTTTTAAAGCAGCAGGACTTGTCTTATCAGAAGTCCCCACGGAGGGGACAGTGCTTTTGGCAAACATGGCATTTTACAGACATCAGGATCACCCCAGGGCCAGCATCTCACAGAGTTACTGATCCTACTGGGAACCTGGATGTACCCCAAAAGACTGAAGGGCCCTTTCCTCAAGCTGGTCCCCACTATCCCAGTGCTCTGCCTGGGTATGGTCGTGAGCCACCCAGGTTCCTTTATCATTTTGACTTTTGACCTTGAGAGGAAGGGGCTTTGCCCTGCCACCGTCACTGTTTCCATCCAGCCCAAACCCCTTCTGCTCCCCATTTTAAAAAAGAGCATTGTGGTGATAGATTTGTCAGGACCAAGGGTCAAGTTTATGTTGATCTACAGGTGTCAGAAGTGTATTGATCCAATGATTAAGGTCCCCAGGAGGTCACCATAAATCCTCAGGGGGATGAAAATACCACATAACTTGCTTGCAGATGTTGCACAAGCAACCAGATAAAGTAAAGCAAGCACCCAGCAAGTATTAACAGACACTCTTAGAGCGACAGGTGAAGCTACAATGTTATTTTGCTGCAAGCCAGGGTGGCCAAACCTCTAAAAAGGTGAAAACATGGAGAAATTCAGGCCCTTCTCAGGGCAAAATAAGGACATTTGTTTCAGTTTATACTGGGGCATCTTTGGCTTGCATGAGACAGGAGACAGCCATCAGTACAAAAGCTTTACCCTTTTGGGTCATCACTTTCCATGAATTTCCCTGATGGTCATGAATGAAACCAACTCCAAAAATGCTTTTGTGAACATGGTTATTTTAGAGTAGAACAGCTGGAAGTGTCCTTAAAGTGAACATCTGCCTTAACAATAATCAACTGCCTTACTTTGCAGATAGAAAAACCATTACATTAGGTACAGCTGTATCAGGTTAAAAACCCCAAATCTTTCCTTGTCCTAAATTCCATCTCCTCAGCTAACACTGATGCTGAAGTACTCCAAGGCATCTGCCAGTGACCAGCATGCACACGGTGAAGTCAGGATTCACACAGACCCTTCCAGCAGCGGCGGCAGCTCAGGGTTTCTGTAGCTGGTGTGTTTAAGCCTGCAGTTGCTGCAGAGTGTGAAGCTCAATCCCTTTATCATGTCTCCTCTTCCTGCAGCAGCCAGAGCAAAGGCTAATTTTAAAAAGCAGTGATACGGTGCTGTGGGTATTTAAATATAAATGTGCATAAGCTGCTCTACAGTGAGGTTATGCTTTTTGCTCTATGAAATCACATTCACCAAAATGCAGGAAGTTAACTTCCTAAGTAGACTGAAGCTTAGATAGGTGATGATCTGTCAATTTGATTTTTAGACTCATTTTGAGATTCAGAACACAAAGTACTTCTCTCACCTCACTAAAGTAGTTTTAATGAAACCAATTAACAATCCAAACTCAATTTTTTACCTGACTCCATTCCTTGGGAAGAAAAAACCCTTAAGATATTAAATCACAACATCTCATTTTTTCCTTTGTGGTATATTCTAATGAAAATTAGAAATACAGCAGATTTCAAAGAAATCAATAAATCCTGTCAGGGTAGAAGAAACTCAAGAGTTTAACTAAAAATAATTTAAAGTATCAACCTGAATATGAATATACTTAAAGTGTATGTAATATACTCTAGAGCATACTTAATATACTCTGTAATCTCTGTGTAAAAATTAGAAAATTATAGCCCACTAAAGAGATTTTTTTTTTTAATGGCACCAAAATGCTCATTATGGGAATAATGTGCAATAAATGTGTGTACAGTACACCTTGGCTATCGCATGCAGATGTCACCATCAAAGCACAAAGATTAATTTTAGAAATGCTTGCAGCATTTGTGAGGCAGAGTTTGGAAGTTAAGTCACTTACAAGCAGAATAAGGCGTAACACCTATTGGTGCTTTCAAACTGGGGGCTTTCATCCGTGCGAGCCTCTGCTCTGCCTCATCAGCACAAGCAGGCAACTCTCACACCTAGGGCAGGGCATGTACATGCCGCAGGATTTTGCTGAATAGTGCCCAAAACCAGCAAAGAGCAAACCCAGTGCTGCTTGTATTACGGCTGGTTTCTCCTACATGTGACCGTGGACTAAATACTATAGAAAGCTTCAAACCCACTGTTGCTGCCTTTATCCATACTGAGCCCAAACATTCTGGAATTCGCTCGGTCTTTGTTCTGCTGGGGCCAGTTGGGAAGGGAAGGGTGCTGCAGAATTTGATTTCGCAGTGCTACCTAGTGGTGCCTGGAATAAATGATCAGATCCTCAAAACGCATCCGCCGTCCGGAATCTCAAAGTGAAGCAAATAAAAGTCTGCACACAGTCTAAAACCTCACCACTGTCCAAAATGGGTAGGAATATTCACACTGCAAGGAACAAAAAGGAAAGGTGGTGGGGGGGGAAAGCATAAGAGCACTTGTGAACTAATCTTAAGCGTTTCTGACTGGATAGTTGCACACGAGTGCATCCCAACCTCCTGCAGCTGCATCAGATGCAGGGACAATCAACATTTTTATTCAAGCAGGACTTTTCCTTCCTCACCATTGCTGAAAAGTTAGCAGAGGAATACGGAGACATTGGTATTTGTAACTCTCCGGAGACTGCCCCTCCCCTTTTTGTCCTCTCACACGGCATCAAGATGTTAGCGGCAGACCCTGTGCTCATTTTTTTCCGTATTTCCTGCCAGCATGTGGACACTCATCAGACAGAACCTGTCCCAAACCCACTCCTTGCTCCCCTCGAATTTCCCTTTGCTCTGCAACAATTCAACAACTGCTGTCAGTGTCTTCTTGCAGAGCCCAGTGTCAAGCCCTCAATGCCTGGCATCTCACAGCCTTTACTGATCGAAATAGCAATCTGCCTGTTGTCCAGCATCACCACTGTCCCTGCTTACCTACACAGAAGACAGCACTGCTTAGCTACCAGGGTAAAAGGTTTAGGTGATACAGGTGCTGTTAAAAAGCTGCCAGGGCAGGCTGTGAGCCCAGCCTGGCAGAGTTAGGTGGAAGATGTTGAACTCAAGCATGAGGCACAGCAGCTGGATGTGGCAGTTTTCCCATATTTAGAAAGGGGACAGTGGTACAGGCTTCTCTGGGCCATGCCTTACGATCACCAGATGAAAGGAGTCATGTAAGTACTAAGTAGTATTAATAGTCACAGGCGTAACATATATATATGAGAATAATAGAGTCAAACAATACTTAACAGTTATTTCCAATAGCAACATTTGTATAATGCCATTGACACTCAACTGCTGATAAGTTGGACACACTTAAGGAATTTTAATAAGCCTTTGAAAAGGTTTAACTGATGTGAATTAAGCCTTGAGATAATCTGGACGCAGGGCTATCATTCTTCAGTTAAAAATAATTGATCTTGAATGTAAACGTCACATCTTATGTCCCAGTGTACATGGGCAAAGAAAATGTCATGTGTCACCAGCAGCCTCTGGGGCTGATGAACATACTTCTAGAGAAGCCACAGCAACTCTGAGTGGTGCCTGGACCATGCCAGGGACCCTGTGTCTCTCTTTGCCATGGGGAACTTAGTCTCCTGCAGGGTCATGGACAAAGTACCTCACAGGAGTACGGTTCAGATATGTTAATTAACAACAGATGTGTGCTTATTACTACACCACCACTAAATCCACTGCCCCAGGCACTGTGGCTGAGTGGAGAAAGGGCTGATAATATCCTCTGGCTTGAGGCCACATAAATGGCTCTGCTGTTCTTCCTTCTTGCAGGTGGGAAGCAAAGCCCTCATCTATAGTACTGTACAGAAAAGGGTGTTGGGTTTTTTTTTTTTTTTTTGCAGGAAGCATTCTGTATTTACTGCTGGCTGTTCCAGGCCTAATCTTTTCCTAATTGGCAATTTGTCTCCCAAAGCTCACTATCTTTTCTGCAATCCTCTGGCAGACACCTAATATAATGTCTTTCTGACAAGGTAGTAAGGCCAGAAGCTCTTATTGTAGTCTGCAAACCTAAACACCCACCCACCTCTTTATAGAAATTAATTAACTTACAGTAATGAGAATGCAAATCCCACTTGCCATCTTTTCAGCAGGAATATTACCCTATTTTCTGCAAAGTTATTTACCATTAAGTCCGTGAAAGATCAGTTACTAAGTTTGGGTCACAGTCTGCAATTACCAAAGATACTGGTGCAAAGACAAAACTGCTTAAAAGAAATCTGAAGATAAAGAGAATTGTGGAGTGTTGTTGTTGACTTTGTTTGTTTTGGCTTTTTTTGTTTGGTCAATTTTGTTTTGTTTGTTTTTCCTCCTTTTCCCCTCTCTTTTTTTGGCTGGTTGGTTTTGAGTAAGCAGACAGGTTAGTGGCACAAAGCAGTCAGTGAAAGCCAGGAGCCACTGACCTTAAGCTACTGCGTTTTTTGCTTCAGCTATTTTCAAATATAATCTCTTGACATTCAAACGAATAGGAATAACATAATGCAATTTTATGCCCAAGTGAAAGGAAGCAAAAGCAGCCTGCCCTTAAGAACACCACTCAGAAAGGAACAAAACATACAGCATTGATATATATATAATAGATAGTTTTGACATATATGTATTGTATATGTGCAGAATATATAGCAACATATGGAGCAGGGAAGGCTTGCTTCCCTTTTTGAGGCATCAGCTATTTGTTATTATCAGACACGGGACAGGAGGCCAACTGGATCAATAGACTTACTCAATATAGAACAATCTTATCTTCGTTTTGGACTAGCTAGCCATAATGTCAGCACCTAGATGCCACTGACAGAGTTATCTCCCATCAGCAGCAGCAATAACTGGTAGTTGGGTGACACCTACAAAAAGCCAATAACCCAAACGGGAAAACTTTGTCTTGCTGTCTATTTTGAAGATAAAGTGAAATCGACTCATCTTCCCCTGGTCAGTGTGGATTTATTGGGACTAAGAAATGATGCTCTGTGTGAGCTTTGGTTTCAAGTCTCCGTGCTCACTGGGACAATGCAAACTGAAGGACTTGTGGGTACGACAAGATCAGAGCCCTGGAGGGGTCAGGTCCAAAAGATGTGATACCTCGCCATCACGCTGTTGAAAAGAAGAAAGCAAAACGCTTTCATGTTGTTCTATATATATGTGGTACTATCTATAGGGCTTGGTGTGTGCTGATCCCCAAGGAGACGTTCTCCCTGCCTGCCCTTTGGGCGCTTATCGCGGGCCCAGAGGGACGCACGCAGCATTATCACCAGGCCAGGCTCAGCGCAGCCGAGTGGCATTTTCCTTTCATGCAGCCACCGACACCAGGCGCAGGGCAAAGCGCTCCGCAGCGCCGCGGCACTGCCCGCGACCCCGCCTGGCAGCCCCCGAAAGGCGGAGATAAGTGAGCCGCACCAGCCAGCTCTGATGGTGCAGCGGGAGACAAAAGGTCGGGAGCGACAGCAGCTCATCGGCTTCATCGCAAGGTTAAAAATAAAAGTAAGCCCATGTGGAAGTAAGAGTCTGGGGTGCTCTAAGGTACAGCTAGGTGCCACAGCACCTCTGGGAGAGACCCTAGAATCATAGAATCATTCAGGGTTGGAAGGGACCACAAGGATCACCTAGTTCCAACCCTCCTGCCATGCCCAGGGACAGCCTACCCTAGATCAGGCTGCCCACAGCCTCACCCAGCCTGGCCTTAAACACCTCTGGGGATGCAGCCCCAACCACCTCCCTGGGCAACCCATTCCAGGGTCTCATGGTGAAGAACTTCCTCCTCACATCCAATCTGAATCTCCTCACCTCCAGCTTTGCTCCATTCCCCCTACGCCTAAAAAGTCCCTCCCCAGCTTTTTTGTAGGCCCCCTTCAGATACTCCCCAGATTTGCTTCTCATGACTCCTGCCAAATCACTTCCTATGAGTTTGCCTGGCTGCATGAACCTCATGATTCATCCACCCAAGAGATAGCTTTGGGTGCATAGCCATGATTATTGCCAAGCTCCATGTTGCCTCAACAGCACTCAAGCCCAGGGAGGCCATGCTGGGTCCCTCCTGCTTATGTAGACTAGGAATAGTCAGCAGGTGAGGCTGCAGCTAGGCAGAGAGAAACTGGCAATTGTATGTGGTCCAAGGTTGTGATTTAGGCACTCAACACTTACATGATAGGCTTAAAGCTGTGACATTAAATGCAAACAAAACCAAAAGCTGTGTTTTTTAGTGAAGCATTCCATATGGCTTGTGTTTAATGTTTGTTTGCTACCATGAAGACCATGTAAAAGCTTGTGTAGAATTTGATACTTTTCACATGGTGTCAAAGAAGCTCGAGTTCACTCTACATATTATTCACACTGGTGGGACAAGCAGCTCCAGCCCACAGCAGAGGAGGGACTTCTGTCTGGGAAATCAGTGCTGGCTTTGCTGCTCTTAGCCAAGTGCAGTTACATGGAGACACAGACACAATTAGATAACATTTTCCAGTGACTTTGCAGAAGTGTGAATAATTATAGGCAGTGAAGGACTTTAACATTAGCCTCACGTGCTGTGTCTGTGCAGATCTCAGTGTACACCACACAAAGGGTCGGGCCCTGAACTCAGTTAACTCCCAGTCCCTTTCTCAGGCTGTAGCTCTCTTTTTATGTGGAAGAGGATCAGATCTTCAAGGCACAGTCCAGACCATCTCTCTCAAAACAACACCTGAAGAAACTGGCACAAACTCTTCTGTTGTATGTTCCTGTGAGAAAGCAAATAGCTCAGCAAAGTGGGACTCTCATTTGCCTTCTTGCATAGAACAGCCCAGACCCTGTTTATACAATTTCATGCAAGCAAGCAGATACTAATGAAGTTCAGTTTGTTCAGTTTAACAATCTCCACCTGAACGAGTTTACAATCAGCTGCAGAGACTGACACCTGCACTAAGCCAGTCCTCAAAAAGCATTAAATAGCACCAGGGTGGGTGATGAAAGAACTCCTGGGTTCATTTTGCACAGCTGAAAACCTGATGAGCACAACAGGACACACGTAGAGACAGCAGATGCACTAAGAACTGATTATGTGACTCTCAGCTGCAGTAAGTCCACAAGTGAAAGTTCCCAGCACAGCCTGTAACCAGGAGAACATCAGTTCTTAGGGACAGGTCATCTCTGCTTGGGAAGCATTTGCTCAGTGAGCATTTGATGTAAGCATGGACAACTGGGAAGATAAAGACGATACTGCTCCTGACACTACAGTAGTTAGCTGACATTTAAATTCATGCTGATTAAGTAGTAGGTGACGTGAGAGCCATTTTCAGGAAGGTTTCGCATCTTGATTTTTTTCCCTACCAATCTTTGAGCAACATAGTACACAGCACAGAAAGATGAGAAGTCTGACTTCTCTACCTGGGACAACTTAGGTTCCATTAAACTTCTTCTTTCTTTATAAAGAACTGACAAATTCTGCAGCCATCAAGCCTTGGAAAGATTCCATCATCACCAGTGTAGCCCATTATTCCCTAACAACCATACCTTAAGATGTCCGTGATTGAGAAATACTCACTGCTACCATCAACTGCTGCATGAGAAGAGAGAAGCTGATGTTGTACTAAAATTTAAAAGATGTAAAGACCTTGCATTCATATTTTAAGTTGAAATTAATTCTTAACTAATGCAGAACTACCATATTTAAATTACAAATAAAGGCTGAATGGAGGCTAAGAGAGTTTCTGCTGCTCAGCCCTGAAAAACTGCAAGAGAAAGGTTCTTACCAAGGGGAAGGGGACCTTACACACCTGTATAAATACTTGAAGGGAAGGTGCCAGGCTCTTCCCAATGGTGCCCAGTGAAAAGACCAGAGGCAATGGACAAAACTGAAACAGAGAAGGTTCCTTCTGCACATCAGGAAACATGTTTTTACTGTGAGGGTGACCAAGCACTGGAACAGACTGCCCAGGGAGGTTGTGGGGTCTCCATCCCTGGAAATATTCAAAAGCTATCTGGAAATGGACCTGGGCAACAGCTCTAGGTGGCTCTGTTTGAGCAGGAGCTCGAGAGGTCCTTGCCAACCTCAAGTGGTCTGAGAATCCGAGAATCACAGACAACCAGGAAAAGTGAACACCAGCAGAGAAAACTTCCAGCCCTGTTGAAAGCACTAAGTTTTGAAGCAAGGTTCCTGTTCTCACCAGCTACCCTCAAAGAAAGAACTGCATCAATCTTACACCAATTAGAAAAAAAAAAAAAAAGTGAGGGATATTTGGGCATTTAAACCACAAAGTATCAGGACTGGCCCATACTGTGGCTACCACTCTGCTCTGGCAGCACTGAGAGCACTCGGTTGTCTTACACAGCACTTGCTGCCCCACAGGAGAGGACTTCTCTCACCTCTGAGGGACAGAAACACGGTGTGCCCACACGCACCAAGTCACACCAAGGGCTTGGTACAATTTGCAGCCATACACAGTCACAAACCCACCACATCTTGCTGAAATATTTGTCATTTACCATTAACAAACAGGGA
Organism: Psilopogon haemacephalus; assembly: GCA_013396835.1. NCBI lineage: Eukaryota > Metazoa > Chordata > Aves > Piciformes > Megalaimidae > Psilopogon > Psilopogon haemacephalus. The sequence goes on from VWZI01002219.1 coordinate 668,577, forward strand.
GGGGAAGCGATGGGAAGCTGATTCCCCCTGCTTCCCAAGATGAGCCCCACACATTTGCAGACAAGTATGCACATGCCCCCTGGATATTCTCAGCCCCCAAAGATTCCAGCCTGACTTGCCTGGCCTGCTCTGGACCACTTGGCATGTGATAGCAGCCACACACATTTGGCAGAGACATTTTTAGAAACTTCCAAGCTCTGAATTCAGCCTTCCCCTTTGGTAAAGCCAGTTATGTGGAAAGCATTTCAAAAGCAGAACTTCAAATACAGACTTAATTTCTTTGAGGTGGGCTGGGGGNGGGGGGGTGGGGGGGGGGGGGCAGAATAACATTACACTCCATTTATTTTCCCACAGAGATCTCCCCTGTGGTGTTTCTGTATTTGCTGATGCTATAACCAACAACGAACCAGCTCTAAGTCAGACCAGGCCAATTTTTTCATCACACTCATGCCATAAGTTAAAACTACTCCAAGTTCCTTCCCTGAGGCCCATGTGTTATTGCTGTCACCAAAAGGTGGCTTTCCTTGAAAACACAGAATCATAGAATGGTCTAGGTTGGAAGAGACCTCAAAGATCATCTAGTCCCAACCCCCTGCCACAGGCAGGGACACCTCCCACTAGAACAGGTTGCTCAAGGCCTCATCCAGCCTGGCCTTGAACACCTCCAGGCAGGGAGCAGTCACAACCTCCCTGGGCAACCTGTGCCAGTGTCTCACCACCCTCACTGTGAAGAACTTCCTCCTAACATCCTGCCTAAACCTCCCCTCTGTCAATTTAAACCCATTCCCCCTCATCCTGTCATTACAAGGCCTTGTGAATAGTCCCTCCCCAGCCCTCCTATAGGCCTCCTTCAGATATTGGAAGTCTACTCTAAGGTCTCCTCGAAGCCTTCTCCAGGCTGCAGAGCCCCAACTCTCTCAGCCTGTCCACAACCCCAGCTAGGGTGACACAGATACCCTGCAGGGACCCACTCCTGCCCACAGGCCTTCCACCGCAGCCAGGTAAGAAGGGAGCCCAGGGTCGCATCTGCCCCCACAGCCTGCTCAGCACAGGCTGGTGGCACAGCCCAGCGAGTACCTGACGGCGCTGTCTGGCTCCTTGCGCACCAAAGGTCCACTCCCAGGCCTTCTCCACCGGTGTTCAGAATAAAACAAACTGGTCTCAGGAGGTTGGGTTCCACAAGCAGGACCTGACACAGACTCTGACAAACCAAGCCCTCAGTCTGCTAAGGCCTCAGCTCTGCCTCATGGCTCAGTGGCTCCACCTGTGCAGCGCAGCACCCACAGTCCGTTAAGAGGCTCCGTCCCATCGGCTGAGGGGACACAAGGAGTTAACCACCACTAAGCTCCTGAGAAGTTCATTAACCCACAGCTGCTGGGTTGCTGCCAGCCCCTAAACTCCAGAGCAACATTTCAGAATCTTTTTAAGCTCACAGCAGTTCCTTGCTCCTTGTTTTGAAGGAATGTTATTCTTTGAAGGAAAAAGATTTCCCCTGCCGTTGTTCTGTGACACTGAACCTCACTATCAGCTGCAGCGGCCCCATCCCATACCTGCTGCCTGAGAGAGGAAGGGTCCACCTAGCAACAGGAGCACCTGTGTTTGCTTTCACTTGCATATGGACCCTCCAGCACAGCCCAGAGGCCTCTCTAGCTCTCCAGAGTCCTCTTTCTTTCTCCCTCTGATGCTCCCCAAACACCTTCTGCCTCAGCAACCCTGGAACTCCTGATCTCAGGAGGGCTTCAACCCTTGCCCCCTCCTTGTGCTTGAGCCCAAAAGTGCAGAGGGAGGCCATCCTCTTCTCACCATCCCAAACCAGTCTGCAGCCCTTGGCAAGACAAACGTGAAGGGTGAAGCAGCTAATAAAACGCTACTCCCTTGCAAAGAAATTGGTGTGATGCCAGTTTTTACCCTTCACAACACAGACCTGGGCATGCAGCAGAAGCAAGATCCTGACACGCACCACCCAGTGAGATTCAGACCCCATCTTCATGTTCAGAGGTGGCCATGGAGCCCAGTGGGCTGCCCAGAAGACAGAATCCACCTCTAGACACAGGAGAACTGCACAAGCCCAGCTGACTGAGGCATCTTACTGTGTCTAGGAGGGATCCGAGGCACCTACCAGCAGCTGTGGCTCTGCTCCACCCAATCACCAAGCCAGGGCATCTAGTGATGCCACCCCACTTGGGGTGGTTTGCCCCACGTATTAGAGATGGTGCTTCACCAAATCACTCTTCTTACTGCAAAGAGGAAATAACGTTTCTCTCGCTGTCGCCACTGATTATTTCTTTCCAGGTCTTTTGTGACCCTGCAGGAGCCTGGATGCTTTCTGCTCCTGAAAGGAAACAGTTCAAGTGCCAAGTGCTGCAGATCAACCTGCTGCATCCCAAGGAAGATTTCTTCTCTTCCCTTCTCTTCAAAATGTCTAGCAGTCCTTAGTATTTTTTTTTCCTTGTCTCTGAGGACTGTGAATTGACAGGTTATTTATATTTATAAAAATTACAAATTTTAAGAAATGAAATCTGGATGCAACAGAAAGCAAATGTCATAAGGAAGGTTGTTAGGAGTTATTTTTTGCCCTCAGAGTTTTTTAGCAGGTCAAGGTGTGAAAAGCAAAAATCTCATTAACAAGACGAGAACAGAGCAAAACCCAAGAGACATTCAGCAATGGATCCTTTCTTTGTCCCCAGAGTGCTTCATAACAACCCCCACCTAAAAAGATCAGCCCTTTAAAACACTTTACAGAGATTCCAGAACTGAGAAAGCTTTTTTTTTTTTTTTCTTTTTTGTAAGGCTGATGAATGCTCTGACAGGAGCACGTCGCAAAGATAAACCCAGTAAAACTTCCTGCAGAGTCACACTGCAGGGCTGCCCACAGCACAGCTCTCCTCTGCTTAATGTCCCAGTATCTCAGAGATTAGCAGCAACCTATTTTTATGTTGCATCCACACGAGGGAGGAAATAGTGAGGCAGTGAGTGTTTGGCCACCTGCAGACACTGTGTTTCTGAAAGACCAGGCTGTTTTCAGGTTGCCTGGATAAATAAAGCTGCACTGCTACATCTGGCCTAGGAGGAGCAAGTAGTCCAGAAAAAGAGAATTTGACTGCTCTCAAGTTGCATTAAAAAAAAACAACACTGCACTGCTGATTTGGAAGCAGGAACTGCTGCACAGCAATCTGAAATGTACCTAAAAATCTATATAATCTCCATGTCTTAAATACTGTCTGTATTTCATAGAATCATAGGTTGGAAGGGACCTCAAAGATCATCCAGTTGCAACCCTGCCCCCACCATAGGCAGGGACATCTCCCACTAGAACAGGTCACTCAAGGCCTCATCCAGCCTGGCCTTTAACACCTCCAGGCAGGGAGCAGTCACAACCTCCCTGGGCAACCTGTGCCAGTGTCTCACCACCCTCCCTGGAAAAAACTTCCTCCTAACATCCTGTTCAAACCTCATTCCTCTTTGTCCTGTCATTACAAGACCTTGTAACAGTCCCTCCCCAGCCCTCCTGTAGGTCCCCTTCAGATACTGGAAGGCCACTGTAAGGTCTCCTTCAAACCTTCTCTTCTCTAGGCTGCAAAGCCCCAACTCTCTCAGCCTGTCCTCATTTAAAGATGTGGTTTCCAAGGCTGGAGGACAGGTGGACACATCCGTATCACCCTTTGTTTGTACACATCTGCGCAGATGACAGGGATGAACAGGCTCAGAGAGGGCAAGAGCCTGATACTAGATGTATGTGGAACCAGATCATCAGTACCACCACGCTTGATGGAACTTGCTGCATCGTGGCCCAAATTTGCAGGCTGTGCCATCTTTTTCTTGGCTAGAAACCTGCTCATAGGAAGATTTCTCCCAAAGCAAGGCTTTTATTGCTATTAAAAAGCACACGTTGACTTTGTGCAATGTATCCTTGTTTAGCTGAGTAACTCCTTTCTTATTCAAAACCATTAAATGCACAGTGTCAGCTTATTTCAGCCTCCGTGTAATTCTGTATCTCAGGAGAGCTATTAGGAAGGCTGCACTGAAATATGACAAATGACAGGGAGAAAGTTGCATCCAGTCTGCCTCCTCTGTTAGAGCACTTTCAGGGCTGGAAAAGGCTTCCCACTCCCATGCAGTGGTGCCCTCTGCGGGATGGACCAGCCCTAGTGCCGAGCTTCCCAAATCTCCGATTACTGCCCCAAAAGAACGGCTCAGGGATCAGCTCTTCAGGCAGAACCCTCGAGTTTGAACTCCATTACAAATTCCACCTTTCCTTGTGCTTGCATTTAGCCACACAATCGCCACTGCAACTGCTGCTGTGCTCCAGCCTGGATCACAGCCTACACTTCTTTACCTAACTAAGCCTGCTGCACCTGCCAGCAAAAGGGTAAATTATCACGACAGGCTATATCTAGCACAGGACTGTTTCACAACGAGGTGATCAACTTGTCACCTCTTTGCTCTAAAGGTCCTCTTGAGAACTAAGTACAAAGGTAACCTAGCCTCAGATCTCACATACTGCACTACAGATCTCACATTTCTTAGGCTCTATGTAGCACCACCTTTTAAAACAGTTTAATCCCAACTACTAAATTCAGATAGTATTCAACCTTTCTGTGAGATTTCCTACACAGACTGTCAGCTTTACCAGTCAGCTCCGAAGAAGCAAGGGAACAATTTCCAGAGGGGAAGGCAACATCAGCTTTACAAACGCTGCAGTGCAGTTTTTGATACTTAAGGTACGTGGAGTGTGGTAGGTTGGCATTTATATTATTACAGCAAATTAACTCCCACTGCTAAAGTGCAAGAGATAGGGAAAGTAATCATTGTAAAAGATTTTACTAAATGAGAAAAGATCAGCCACAGGAACAGGTAAAAAACCGTGAACACACAATTTGTCAGTATTTTGCAAATAATAAGCTATTAAGTGCAATTTTATAAAGAAAAGGAGCAAAACCTCCTGATTTCAACAGACTGGCAGTGCAGCTCCCAAATATATTGTGTGAATGTATAGTAACAAAAAGGGCTCCTGGCTTTGGTTTGGCAAGAGCCCTCTCAAGGCCAGAGGAACAGAGCCAGACAGCAAGTGTGCTGTGCTCCCAGAAAAAAAAAATACAATCTGTAAGAAACCACTGCTAAGTATTAAGCACTGTAAAAGCAGAACTTTTACACTGGAAGTTACTCTCATGCTCTTTCAATCCACCAGGCTTTGTTTTTAAACAAAACTCAAGTTTACAATAAATAGTTTATTAATGGAATGTGAGTTTCTCTCCTCCATCCTTCCTCTTTCTCTCAGCACCTTACATACTGATGTCAAAGCAGCTTCCAGCCCAAACCAAGGACAAAAAAACTGAATTCAAGGCAAAAGGAAGAGAGGTTGAAAGTTAAGACTGATACTTTTGAATTACCAGTTCCTCAAGTGTTTGTCTTGTTCCCCACGCCTACAGACAAACTGCTGATTCTTCTTTCCACACCTTGATCTTCCTGCCTCTTCCCAACTTGTGCTCATTTAAGCTCTTCTTAGGCAGGTCGCACGCTCCACAGGGGCAGTATAAAGTCATGCCTGCTAACGCCCCTTCACTATTGCAGTATCTCTTTTATTATTTCATTTTAAAGCCCCATCATTATTATGCCATCTCTTTCTCATCTTTTATAATAGTCCAGTTCAGCTTTGGAATTTTACAAGAATGGGAAAAGTCTTTTCTTCAAGATATAGAGCACTGTGGCTAGGAATAAGGCGAGGGCGAGGAAGATGAGCAGCTTGTCTGTCAGCTCCCTGCGGTTGTACTTTGTGATTAGCTTTCTCCCCAGCTGGATTGTCCCAGACATGGATTTAAACTCTTCATTTGCTTCCAGGATGGTTCGTGAAGAATTGGCTGAAATTANCTTCATAAATACATGACAAAGGATATAAGCGTGTATTTGGCAATACAGATAGTGCCTGGGAGCTCCTTCTGGGTCAGACTGACATGGGTAAGACAAAAGCAGACTGTTCTTGCAGAAGCTTTCACAACTCAGTGGTCATGTGCTAAGGAAAAATGCAAAGCAAGGTAAGAGTACTGAATGGCTTAAAAACCCTACACCCTGTTCCTGAAACATTAATTTTTTTAGGTTTCTAGATCAAATCTAGTTCATAGGTTTTTTAATGAACAAAGGCAGTCTCTACCTGAGAGTTTGCTGGAAGCAGAATGAAGTAAAAATGTGAGAATCACTAATTCAAAGAGAGAGAAAAAAATCACCACCACTGGCAGCAGCAGCTCCAGCTGCTGGGCATCAGTTGCACAACTCAAACTGTTCCCAGAGCAGTAACTCCATGTGACTCAGGTGAGGGCAGAGATATGAAAAAGCAGCATGGCAACAGTAAGGGACTCATAATTATTCAGCTCAATTTAGAGTTATTTTTGACAAACATAATTCTTTTTGAGTGAGGCTTTTCTTTTTATGTTTGTTGATTTTTTTTGGGGGGGGGTTGTTCTGTTTTGTTGTTTGGGTGGGTTTGGTTTGGTGATGTTTTCTTCTGAAGAAGACAAAAAAAAAGAGCTAAAGGAAGCTGATTGATCTCAACTAAAAATAGCATTTGAGAATGTGCCAAAATGACAAGGTGGAACATTGGACTCTTTCAACTTTTCTTTCCTTGTAGGAAAATAAAACAAGCAAGCAAATAAATGCCTCAAACCCTTCAGCCTTTCTCTTTTTTCAAGTTACTAAATTGAAGTAGAATCCCAGGAGTCTCCTTTTCCTTATATTATAGAATGCATACCCTGTCTGACAGCCAGTGCTGCTGTATCACTGAAGGGACTGATTAAAGAAAGGTCCAGCTCAAGCACGTTGTCTGGTTCACACAAACGAGCATAGAATAAATATGTTTCTAATGTTCTGCAAACCATTATGTCCTATCTTAAGGGTGAAAGTAGCAAAGCTGTTTCCCATTGTTAATGACAAAGCAGAGCTTCCCTGCTCCATACATGCACATTCACTGCATACGAGGAGTGGACTCGCTCAGGAAAAAGGAAATTCTATCTGCAGATTCAGAATCTGCAGCTGGGTTTTGTAAATGACCTTTGATGGTTTTCCCCCTTGATGAACTCCCAGTGCTGTGCAGTCAGAAACAGGGTGAAGAAGTGTCTGCCAAACTGTCTTTTTAATGGGAGAAGAAACATGCTACTTTTGCATGAACAAACCATGCCTGCTGCCATCCTCAACCGGGAGCAGAAAAGGAGGAGGGTGAAAGTTGCCTAATTTATTCACGTCTTTAAACTGTTCTCTTTTCTGCCCAAAAGCACAGACAACACAGATCTAACTTCTAAATGCTTCATGAATCACCAGTTCTGACAGGTCATTTGATTTATTGTCTTAGGAGTGGAAGGCAAAGAACTGGGTGAAATCTTGGTTTCACAGTCTCTGCTGCTCTGCTGACAGAGCAAGTGACCTTGGGTTCAAGTCACTTGATCTCCCTGTCTCTTAGTCATCCCAGCTGCAGAGTGGGCAAAACCAGTCTTCCAGCCATGCTAAATTTCCTATGGACTTGTACCCAGGCTTTTATTTTCTCTGTTAGCACCAAATGCTTGCCAATAGAGTAGCACAGAGTTACACCAAAACATGCTCTTTGCACCATGTGACCTCACACTGGTTTTACAATTGCTTTTATGTGAAACAACAAAAAGCTTCTCATCCTTCTCCCTTTTCCTACACTCCTTTCATAATCATGAAAAAAAAACCCCAGTAAACAGCTCCACATCAGGCACATTATTTTCTTTTTGCATCTGTCTATTAAGAGGCATTGGAGAGGTTCTTTAATTACCAACACAGTATGTTCTCCAACACAGCAGGTTGTCAGTTTGCCTCTCTCTATCCTAAGAGAATTGCTGGAAAGTGTTTCAATTGCCCCATCCATAGCCAAATATCCAAGCAACATCTGTACCTAGGGTTTGAACAGTCTCCTCACTCTGCTGGACTTGCTGTGACATCATCCTGCTAATACCCATGAGACTCTCTGTGATGTTACTTGCACTCTCTGCCAGACTTTCCTTTGTAGTCTTCCTGAAAAAGAAGGGGAAAAGTAAAGCACGAAGGGATAAAATTTTGAGTTTGAGTACTGTGGGGAAAATGCTGCTGTCAGGGAGCCTGAAACAGTGCTTGGCACCAAACGTCTCTGCCAACATACAAAAGACACAACTAGCTTCTACTATATGGGAAATTCAGATTATCTTCACTGACCAATCAAAAATAAAATTGGTTGCCCAGAATGTCTGTGGATGCCCCCTCCCTGGAGGTGTTTGAGACCAGACTGGATGAGGCCTCAGGCAACCAAGTCTAGTTGAGAAGTGTCCCTGCCCCAGAAGGGTTGGAGCAGATGATCTCTGAGGTCTCTTCATCCCAAGCCATTCTATGATTTTACGATGAAAATAAGAATCACCAAGGAAAAAAGTCACGAGCCAAAACAACTGCTAGTTGCTGAGAATCTCATGAGGGCCCATACTTTGGCATTTATTCACCCATGACTGTACAACTCCACAAGCTGGTAGGGACAGAAACTGAGAGAAACTACCACTGTATTATCCTGGGTATCCCATTTGTGACTCCATGGCATTAAATACACCAACTTTTCCATACAGAAATTATATACCTTTATATCCTGTCTTGCACATGAAAAGAGCTTGCTTAACAATCCATTACTTGTTTATAACCTTGACTGGAATGAATATAAATAGTTCAAGAGTCAATTAAGTAACTTTAAACCATTCTATCACTTCCATTTAAAGCAAGTGAAAGTAACACACACTGCTTAAACCTCAGATCACACCACGGGGCAGGGTAATACCTTTGTCGTAAGGAGTCTCTTCCCTGCAGCAGCTGATCTTTCTCAGAGTTGTCAATAGCAATTTTGCAGGCTAGATTTGCCTTTCTCCAAGCTGCCTGATTGCTGAAATCACAGGAGGACAAAGCTGTTAACATGATGGTAACACCTTGCAAGCAAAAAAAAAAAAATAAAAATTTCACGAAGCAATCACCACTGTAACTAAGCACCCCAGATATGTGCATGGACTTTGCATTACACTGCAGAACAGCAATACTTTATCCTGTCATTCCTCCTCCTAAGTGTATCATTATGAAGCAAGGGATGAAGAAAGCTGTGCCAGCTGTCAGATGACAGACTCTCAACCCACCTACTGACATGCTCCATTGCTCAAAGGGCCAGATCATGGTTACAGAGTCTGGACAGGAATGGGAAAAAGAGAGTCCTACTCTTTTCATCCCTGATCCTCGCTCTTGGGCAAAACAGCACAGTGCCAGCGACTCTATGTACAAAACAGGATTTGAAAGAGGCCGCACAGAAATGAGATTATTTCTGCTTACAGGGGGCCTGTAAACAGCACCAGCTGCCCGACCCACCTGAGCATTTGTTTCTTATGGTTCTCCACTTCCCGCAGCAAGGCTTGTTTCTCCGACTCTTTATCTTGCTCCTTTGCCATCTGTTCGAGCTCCTTTGGCAGAAAGTAAAACCACGAAAATCTGATCAACGACTGCCGCCACCTGCAACTCGCACGACCCCTCCCCGGTCAGGGTGTGAATTAACAGCAAAATGATTCGATAAAGTAACCCTCCCGGCCAGGGAGTGAATGAAAAGCAAACCGATCCGACACGGTAACCTAAGGCCCCAACCCGGCACTCCGAACCGTCCCCGGGCAGCACACAAGCTGCCGGCCTGGAGAAAACGCCGATCCCCGGCACGTCTCCCCTGCCGGGACCCTCACCTGGATGCGGCCGCGGAGGTGGCGAAATTTCTCCTTCACGGCAGCGTTCAGGTCCGTGAGGGCGCTGAGCGGCCCCGGGCAGTCCCGAATGTCCTGGAAGACAACGGCCCAGTCACCGCGGCCCGCGGCGGGCCTCGCCCGGCTGGGGCTCCCCGCGCAACGCGGCGGCCGCTCCGCAGCCCTGGCGGGGCGCACCGGGCGCGGGGCCGAGCGGCGGTACCTGCACGGCCGCCTTGATCTCCAGGTCGAACTTGACGATCTCCTGGTGGCAGACCCGCACCGGCACACCTGCGGCCGCCGACATCTTGGCAGCGGAAGCGCAGGCCACGTCTCGCCGCCCGGCCCGCGAGCGCCCTCCTGCGGGCTCTCAGGAGCGTCCAGGCGGCAGCTGCCGCCCCGGGGCCTCACCCGGCGCGCTGCGGAGAACCGCCGCGGGGAGCAGCCGCGGGGCTCGGTAGGAGAGGGGAGGCAGTGCCCAGCCCCCGCCCTACAGCGAACGGCAAGCGGCTCTGCTGTTCGGCGGTGTGGTGCTTCCTGCACTACAGCGCTCACAGTTCTTCGCGTAGTGAAACGTTGGTGCGTGCAAGGCCTTAACCCGGGAAAAGGCCACCTTACCTCTTGTGAGCTACAACAGGCACCCAAAGCAGCACCTACCCCTGACACCTGGAGAAAGCAATGTGACATCAGGGCTGCACCAGCCCCGGAAGCTGCAGTTTGATGCTCCACAGATCTCGCAAGATCCGTGAGGACAAGCCTAGACCGATAAGGTCTTCCATCCACCGTGAGAAGGCTGAGAGGACAACACAAAATTCCTTCCTATTTCCCTCCTCGAAAGATGGCCCTCCCGCGTACCCCACAAACTCCTCCCCTGCTGCCCTCCTTCCCCTCAGACCTTGCTGTACGACAAACCAGGCCTGGACAAAGCTTGCCGGTGTAGCAGATGGAGACGATTTTCAAGGGCCACTGCAGAAAGCCAAAGGACCTGCTGGCTTGCAGTCCAGCTTCTCCTAATGGTACCACCGTACTGAGCCGAGAAGCTGTAATCCCTTACAAAAGAAAGTTGCTGACAGCATCAGGAGACCCAGGACAGTCACTATACACAAACCAATGCTTCCAGACAGTATTTCCTCCACAATTTTTATTTTAAATTACAAAGGATGTTGCATACATTGATGAATTTGTATCTGAATAGAAGTGCTAGGGATCGAGGGTGACAGAGTAAACAAAGTCAATAGTTTAATTGTGCCTCTTTTAAAAGAAAAAAAAAAAAAACAAAAAAACTGCACAACTATTAACCAACATTAAACATTGCAACTCTTTAACAAATCATGCTTTTAACAAGGTAAATTTATTTTCTAACAGAGACAAGACTTTCAGTTAAGTTTTTCTGAGCTCCAGTTGGAAGTTGATTATAGAGTATCGAGGACAGCATTACAATCATGACCCCAAGCACAGGCAGAACAGGATGCCATGTTTTGTTCAAAACGCCTTTTTGGTGTTTCTCCCTGCCAACCACCTTCATCTGCATGTGCCATCAGCCCTAAGAGTTCACCCAACCACAAATACTGAGCAGTAAGTTTCATCTGGATGTGATATTCTGGGAAGATAGCCAATTCCAATCAGAACGTATGACTATCCATGACAAAGATTAATAAAATTAAACGCTGCTACTAGATCCTCTCTCTTGATCGGAAGATTTGGACAGGGCAGAGCAGGCTATTGCCAATGCCAACTCAAATCCAGAAGTTTTACCTTACAGTAGCTAGTTAACTCACCCAAAATTGACTTAAACAGGCATCTGACTGCAAAATAATTCTTAAGTCTCTGCCACACTGATGTTACCTGTAAAGTTTGGAGGTTTAGCTTTCTTTTTTTAAAATGAAAAACCACCAAGCAAAACAACAATCCCCAAAAGACCCCAAAGTGTGGCTTAAAATAGCTCTGCCTCCCGCTTTTAGTTCCAGAGCTCATTAGAAAGACAATAAATGCATAGTCACTATTTGCTCTTGTGGAAGTCCATGAATGTCTAAGAGGCTGAGGATTATAATTCAGTGTGCACACACACCTTCTTATCATGCTAGAAGCACTGGGGGGAAAAAAACATGGCATATTGTTAAATGCAAATTGTACAAAGATAGAGACATTTTTGTATGCTGCAAAGAAGAGATATAACCTAAAAGTGCCGTCTTTTATTAATGACATTTAAGAATCCCAAATTATACTGGGAGATATTCAAGAGTGGTGTTTTCTCAACATACTAATGCCCTTAAAACAGTTACAAGAAGAATCAGTCACTTGAAGCAGTGACTGTTTGAAATGTACTTCACACAATCCCTGGGGTAAACAAAATAAACCTCAGCTGTGTGCAAGGCTGTGTTAATAAGCCAAGACCACATCTAGCAGCACACTTAACTGGATGATTCCAACTGAAGCCTCCAACTTGAAAAAGAAAACAAAATCATGATTAGATGCATTCTTGAAACTCAGGTCTCAAGGCCAAATACAGATGCCAACATTCACGGTACGCAGGTACGTAGCTGGGTTATGCCTCAACAGAATTTCAGGAAGACTAGCAAGCACATTTGAGGAACAGAATTGCATTTGCTATTTCTGCTGAAGGCAACTTGTATACAACCCTTTGAAATTCTCCTGAAAAAGCCTTTTAGAGCTTTAAAAAAATAGCTATGTTTAAAAGATTTATGGAAAATAAAAGCACATCCAGTCATTATATTCTGTGAATAAGCTAACTGTTTTATTAATAAAGGCAAATATCAGATAAATATTTGGGGGGGGGGGGGAAATGGAATTTTTAAAAAATAAAATAAAAACTGACACCACCATTTCAAAAGTGTCTGGTTGCTTTTAGGTTAGTTAAAAGACTCCTCATCTATTTTAGGGTTTTGTTTCCTTGTTTGTTTAAAAAATAACTTTCTCCTGGCCCTCATAGTATGGAACAAAGTCTTATCTATAAAGAATTAGGAACTGAACACAAGCTGAGCCTGACTCTCACTTCAGATTTACAGCAACACAACTTCATGAAATCACAATGATTTCAACTGGTATGATAAGAAAATCCAGCCCATCCACACATAAACATAGCTTTAGTAGTAAGTCTCTCTTCTCATCTCCAAAAAAAGTACTCACCAAGTATATGTGTTCAATAAACCATAAAAAGAAGCGTAGCAAAAGGGGTTTTAGGGCTAAAAAACACCCTTCATGAGCACCCCCACGTTTTGCAAGGCCATTCAAAAACTGGTCTCCCATATAAATACAAAAGGACTACTACTGAGAGAAACTGGAATCAGATCTATGCAGACTTTCTTCAGGATGCTTTTATCAGTTCTGATTCAATTTCCGAAGGGTTAGGTTTGAAGAGTTCAGAGGGAATGAAAAACATTTAGTTCTAGATGTACAAGTAAGGCACAATATAAAGCCACATCATCATCTGTCATGAAGGAAGTAGGAAAGGACAAGAAACATACATGGTACAGTAGAACAAGCAGTCCATCAATTCAAAGTGTGGCACCTAAGTTCAGACTGACAAGATCTCAACAAGAGCAGTTATGACAGCATGCTTTTAATGTGGAAACAAATTCTAGAGAATCCAGTGTATCAGAGAAAGGAAGAGCTTCAGTTTGTATTAACTCAAAAAAAAAAAAAGTGTAATTGTTTTTGGATATAGGAGTAAAAGTGAATATTCACAATGCCTACACTCAAAAACAAACAAAAGAAAAATCCAGGACTTCATTAAGATCCACATACCATGTATGAACACTGAAAATCTTTAGAAAAATGCTCTTCTCTAAAGATCACCCAAAAATGCATGCCACAATTGCCAAAAAACAGAACATGTACATTTGTTGTTTTTTATACCCTTTTTTTTTGTTTGTTTGTGATAAGTATACACACTAAATGTATATATTTTAATGACACTAGAGGAAGCAGATTGTTACTGGCATTAAAGTACAACCATTTCTAGACGGTTTAAATGCCACAGAGTCCCCTGGTTAAAATGTAAAGCTGCACAGCTTGCCTATGTCACCTTTATGATAAAGTTAAACCAGCAAAAGGTCTTATCTTTACTCTACATTTTACTGCCAGGTTTTATTTATATCAAGTATCGCTGCAGCATTCTGACCAGCCCAGAGTTAGCAGCAAGTGGCAGGAATCATATAAAACGCAGTTTCTTTTTTTTTTGTTTGTTTTTTTCCTCCTTTTTTTTTTCTTTTCTTCTTTTTTTTCTTTTTTAAACAAAGTGCTTTTCTAAGATATACATACATATAAATAGTTACAAAATAAAGTGTCAACATTAAAAAGCTCAACTATTTAAAAGCTTTAACTTAAAATAACACATAGAAAACACTGAAATGCGAGGGTATGGAATTCACTAAAGATTCAAAGTCTACTTTGAAATGCTAGACCAAAATCATATTCTGGTTTTCAGACAAAAATAAAAAGCTATAAAGTTGTATTTGCTCAGTGTTTCTGAGCAGTGAAAAAGGGGCTTTTAAAATACCTTGTCAGTTTAATTTGTCACAGAAGTTCTTTACCCGATTGCAAACCTGCTCTCTTAAACGTTTTGAAATGCTGCCTTGTCTATGCTGTTTGGCTATAGCCTAAGGACCTCTCGTATCTGAGCAGTGCTTTAACACCATTTGTAGGAAAGGAGCAACAGTATTCAAATCTGGGTACAGACATGGCCTTAACTTCACAAGAGACATTCTTTGTCGGGGATTTATGGGCCGTATGCAACTCCGCAGTAACTGCAACACCGGCAAAAATTACAACAGGAATACATCTGACCCACTGTGTAAAGCAGCAGCCAGCTCTCACCTCAGTCTAACAATCACCACCAAACCACCTGAAACAAGCACACCCATATTCCACTCAGATTTTCCAAGTCTTAAGTGGATTTACAAAGTTTTGCCTAAATTGCCCTGGGTATTTTTCAGTCTCTTGCAGGCGAGACTTTCTGTACAGCTCAGTAGTGGTATTTTGGCCTCCTCCTCCCTTTTGAGTCTTCCAAAATATTTAGATACAAAGTAAGCTGTGTGCACACTCACAAACCCGTGGCAGGACTGCCACCTTCAACGGCCACTCTTACTGCACTATTACCAAGTCAGACTTTATATTACAAGCTTGGATATAAAAATAATCTACTTATAAACAAAAGGAATCACAGTACAAACAAACTTAGACAAACCAGAAATGGAGAAATCCCCCAAAGGGAGTGGGGAGAAAGCCTTCATGGACTTTTGCATTTTTTTTTTTTTTTTCAGCAGCTACATTTGAAAAT
The DNA here is from genome assembly GCA_013396835.1 of Psilopogon haemacephalus. Taxonomy (NCBI): domain Eukaryota; kingdom Metazoa; phylum Chordata; class Aves; order Piciformes; family Megalaimidae; genus Psilopogon; species Psilopogon haemacephalus. The sequence continues at coordinate 683,610 of VWZI01002219.1, forward strand.
ATTTGGTATTTCTATTTTCAGTAAACAGTGTTTTGTCATCTTTAAATAGGGAGAGAAAGAACAGGGAGGAAAAGGGGAGGGGGGGGGTCCATGAAACCAGAGAATGATCTTGCCTTGAGATACAGGACTTTCTCATCAAAGGCTAAAGCTTTTAATCTGTACGTTAACACTGACTACAAAGCCAACTCTTATTAGCAGAAGAGCAAATAAGAACTGTGTGTTAATATTCCTCAATCATAGAAACTACTGAATTAACAAGAATAAGTCACATATAAGTTTGAAGAAGCTAGTTTCGAAATAGCTGTACAAAAATATAAAAGTCTATAAATTTTTTTTTTTTCTCTTCTTGTTGTTGTTTTGTTTGAAGCCTGTGTTGATCCTTGGAAACATCACATGCATAATAATACACCAACTGGAAAAGTGGCAACTAAGGAATTAGATATCTGTAGCTCTTTTTTTCTTTTTTTTTTCTTCTCCTCTTTACATATATACACATTACAATAAAAATAATTTTATTTTGGTTGTTTGGTGGAAGTATACTACAACAAGCTAAGTATCTTTTTTTTTTTTCTTCCTTTTAAATTCTCAAAGTTGAAAACTATTTTTTACCAATAGCTTACTAAAATCCAAATATATTAAAATCTCCTACAGATAAGTGCAGAGAAAACAAAAAAGGTTTTAAAGACTCCGAGACGGCCACCAACTTATCTACCATGGAAGCGAACTACAAGAACAGCAAAAATAATATTGTTATGTATGAATGCTCCTTCTGTAGATAATTGGACCCAAACAAAAAAATTCACAGTTCAGTAAGATCCCTAACCCTGACCTTTAATTTTTTCTTTTTTTTTTTTCTTTTGTTTTTACATTCAGTACAGTATCATATAAGCTGTGCAAAACTTTACTTAGACTGGCAGTTCGCCATATCAGTTGCATTTGTCTTTGGTACAAAAATAAACAATCGCATTAATGTGCAAGTATTTGTTTTCTTCCGGCCAAAGTACCGAAATTGAGTTTTCTAGAGCCATCTTTTATACAATACATAGACTCTGTGGCATATATCTACATTTTCAACATATTCCTATATACATTCAAAAATTTTAAGAGCTGGAACAAATACATTAAAACCTATAATCTTACCATCTATACAGCTTGTTTTTTTTTCCCCCTCAGGGTTTTCTTCATACAAAACTTTACCAGCTTATACTGATAGCTCTCCCCTCAAAATACAAGGCACAAAGAATATACTTTATTTCTCTTGCTTGCACAGACATTTAAATACTATATTAAGCTCAGAAAAATTAAAGTCTTATATGGCACACTAAGCTCTACTGCCACGTGTGCTATGTACAAGTTAATGGTTGCAAAGGAAGCTTAACTAGTTTAAGAACAAAACAAACTTCAATTAATAATTAAAAAAAAAAAAAAGGGAACAAAAAAACTCCCTAAATTGACAACTTTAACAAAAAAAAAAACAAAAAAACCCAAACTTCCTCTCCATAAACCTGTCACAATGTCTGGCATATGCTAAAATTTTTTTACTAGCAAACCCATGTTTTTGCTTCTAAAACAAACGTGATATATTCTGGTCCTAGACAACTTAATTTTTAAAAAGAATCTTCATTTGTGTATTTAAGCTTAAAGCAGCTTTGAAACTATCTGGTCTATGGTCCAAAAATGCTATTAAGCATTTTATATCATGCTTTGATTTCTTTTCCTATACTGTTATTTAAAAAACAATGGAACCTAATTGTAAGTGTTTACATAATGCTAAACTGACATGCAGACCAGAACGCAATTTACAATGAAGTACTTGACAACACAGGTAGAAGCTGACCGATGAGAGCAGCTGAAGTCGTGTCTTAAACTTTTGACATTGGTATTCGTAGCCCTACAAGGCCACCAGTGGGGTCTCCTTCTGCAGTCTTCTCTAAAACCTGATTCACAAATTCTGATGTCTGTCCAGCTACAGGTAGTCCTAAAAAGGGAGGGTAAGCAAATGTGCTGTAACGTTACTACTTTGCAAAGTGTTTGTATGTTCCTCTAAATAATACAAAGCCAATGAACGCTTTGGTTAGTAACCAACCCAAAGGTAGATAAAGAAGCACTTCCTAATTTCAGTTCTTTTCTCTATTCCAGAAATTGTCTGCAATTTAACTTATCATAAACTACGCATCTCTGTACATTAAAGCACATACATGAAGTTTACTGCTCACCAAGAGTGTCTTTAATAAGTAGGTTCAACTTCTGTTCCATGTTGACTCCTCTGTCATCTTTAGGTACCTGCACCCGATTAACAATTTCTTGCTTAATGGAGTTGATCACAAATAGTAAATTATCTGCAAGGAAAAAAACCTGGGTTACATTTACAATGCATTTCTGTTGGAGTAAGTGATTCATAGCTGTCCAGACACTTCCATCTGTGTCACAACACACTTACTGTAAAATTAAGATGTAATATTTTACATCTGTAAACATTTAGTAAAACTATTTACATTACATGCAGACGTTTACATAATTTGTATCTGTAAAGTAGCTCAACACTGCAGGCAAATTTACATACACTTTATGGAGTGGACTGGTTTTGTACCAATGAAACTGGGGGGTTGTACCAACACTTTTTTCTCTCTAAACTGCCAGGTATGACCCAGGTTACATGATGGTGCAAAACACACACTTGTCCAAACAACAGAAAAATTAAGATGTGAAGGTTGTATTTACCATATTCCGTGTTGAGACCCCAGAGTTTTACTTTATTGGCTTCATACTGGGCTTTCTTTTTTAGTCTACAAGCCCTATAGTAAGAAGAGGGGAAGAATTAGAACACTATCAAAAATTCCAGAGCACTACAAGCATCTGCTTGTTAGCCACATGAACTCATCAACCAATACTGCCAGATCTGTGACATCCAGAACCATCCATCTATTCACTCACCTCCACTGAAAGCACTCTACTACTTGCAACATTGCACACTTGGGGATTTTTATCAAGCAGTTGCCTTGCAGCTAAGCAAGCAGGCTTCCAGTGGAAACATGCTGCTATCTAAGGAACAGGCAAACTACCTTTTCAAAGTGCCAGCTGCCCCACTTTTTGGGAAACTGGTAATTAGCCCATTGCAGGAACTGCCTTGATGAAGCAGAATCTCAAGGCAGGATTAGTTAGATCTTACTCAGTTGCAGGAATCCAAGTTTACCTATACATGCAAGTGTTACTCAGTACGTACCTGGAAGCCAGCTTGTTCTTTTCTTTTCTTGACCTTGGTCTGGCAGTTAGGGGAAGTTCACTGACTGGTGTCAGGTCACTGATCACCTTATTCAGCTTCCTCAGTTCGTTACCAATCTGAAGAAGTTTTCTGGGATTGGGAGTCAGGTCTTCTACATCAGTCCTCCGTGACTTCTTTGCTGCGTATTTCCCTGTTTTAAATATGCATAAAGATGAGCTGGGAATTGACACAACATGTACATGAACCTGCAAAAAACCCCAATCTTACATATTTAATTTTTTGGGTGCACTTTTCTTACAAAATATGGACTGGAATTATATGTGGTCCCTATGGTGTTTCATAATAGAAAGAGCATTTCCAGACAACTTGCTTTGTACCATTATTATATCCAGATGAAAGAAGAGCAAATACTGCTGGCCTGGCTACTTGATGTGATAGACAGTATACACACAACTATGCTGAAAAAATCGATGTCACAGGTTCCAAGCCAGTTCTTTTGCCACAAGTCTAACTTGCTAACTCATGTGTTCAGCCACACTCAAGTCAATTGAATTCCTCACTAATCTTATTGTTTTTGCATCAAGAAAGAGTGTCAAGGTCTGGTACTGAAGTTATCTTCAGTGATGCTGAACTTAAATGAGCCACATAAAAGGGGTTAAGTAGCCATTATATGTATCTGAAGCTGTTTTAAGGCCTGGTCTTCCTGAGGAAATACATTTATTTAAGGCAAAACCTTAATTCCTTAAGATCCTCTGCAACTACTCTGTGCCTTTTTCTGTATTTGTATTAAAGTGTCAGCTGTTACAGAGACTTGCATAGAAATATTAATTTAACTAAAAATCTCAGAGATATTTATGAGAGATGGTAATTTAAGCAGTACTTATCTGAGGTAGTAGATGCCTGCACATGAAAATATATTCTGTAGTGGTTGATACTACAAATCCCTTGCACAGGAACCTTATTTACAGGTCACTTGCTCCTCCCAAGTGCCTGGTGGGTCCGAGTCCTCAAAGCACATTTGGTTATTTGGTTGTTTAGTACCAGGTATAAATGTAAGCCTTCATAAGAAGGCAAAGTGATAGGGACTTTAGCTACTGATATTTCACCACGAAATAAATAGGCATATAAAAACTAAGGAGACTTGTAAACAAATTACCCTTTTGGTTTAACAGAAGGTAATTTTCATCTGTAAGGGAATGCTGACATTACAGACAGAGAAGCTGGTTTCATTTTCTACTTCAAAATGGATCAAGCTACCAAAAAGGTCTTGTGACAATTGGTTCTAAGAGTGTTTTGTTCTGGCTGATAGTTGTCGTGTCTGCAGTACAGCAAATTAATAATCAGAAGGTTATGGGAATAAAACACAATTATTAGACCAATTAATTCAAGTTTCTAAGAGGGTATTTTAAAGAAATAGTTCCTTCAGCATACAGTTACAGAAGTAACTACTTCATATTGGTGGAAAAAACAATTAGGGAGGAACAAAAAGAGACAGCAACTGCCTGTCCTTTAGTTCAAAGTGAACTTTGCACCTCAGATCACTCTCCGCTTACTTCCAACACAAGCAAGACTGAAACTAAGGATCAGTCAAGTGATCTCTCCACACATGGCACGGAGAAAATGTCACACTCTTGGTTGGAGTTTCCACTGAAAGCCCTTGAAAGTTAAAGTTCTCAATTCATCCACCACCCTCTGGAAGAAACTACACTCAAAGTCATTACTGTGCATTCACTGTGCCCTCCTTGGACACTGTGCAGATCTCTGCTAACTGACTAACAGACTTACAGTGTTCTAATGATTTCTTTTCGTAGCCAAAGCACAAGCTCTCAGCACTTGCAGGGACGGGAGCTTTGCTACTGAAGGTAGGGCTCTGTTCTTACCATGATGAAGACCATTCTTCTGATACACGTTACTTGGTAACGTATCTCGATTCCACTCAGATGGCCTCAGCATTCTCTCCTGTTGCGATGGTGTTAGCTGCTCACTGTACTCCCAGAAGTATCTCCGCTTGCCCCTCTTCCGAGAGGATATTGCAGTCATTTCTTTTAAATCCTCCACAGAATCATTTTCATACCCTAAAACGATGCATTGCACTGTTTATAGAATGTTGACAGCACTGGCTTTTTGACAGTGGACTGAATATTCAAGGGCAGAATCACAGACAAGGCTGTTTTACACTGCCTAACAGACTTCGTTTTCAGCATCAGCTACTACAGGTACTTGCCTTAAATCCAGCCATAAACACTAAGCCAGTGAGGGTGCTTCATTAGTTGAAAAGAGACAAATTAGTTATGCACTGAAAGCCCCTTTATGTTCTCTGACGCCTTAAACTCTATTGCTCCTCTCCCTGCCAATGCCATCACTACAGAGTACAGACAACAGCTGTTAAGAAAGCTTCCTTCTATCCTTATGACTGTCCTCCATGCACCTGCTGGGCCATAATCCTAACTTGTTTGCACATTTTCATTAATCTCTAATTTAAAAGCATGGAAAGAAAATCAAGTAACAAAAATGGATTAGCAAAAGACTAATAAAGAAAGCAAAAACATTCAATCACAGAATATTCTGAGTTAGAAGGGACCCATTAGGATTATTGAGTCTAACTCCTACTATTACTTGAGTGTGAATACCTTTGGGAAATAAAATAAACCACTATTAGACTAGAGAAAGGGGCTCTCTTATCAGGACAATGACCTAAAGCCCATAAGAAAAGCCCATTTAAATCGAATGGATTTGGACACAAGCTGTTCAATCTCTTTCTCACCCCTTTAGGACAATGAAGAGAAACGATCCATTTCTCAATGAAGAGAAATCTATGTGGTTATGTTAGAGGTATATTCTGATGCCTATCTCATGGATACGATGAGCTGTTTGTGCAGTACATGGAAGCCCTGATGCCACTATCCACACTGCATTAATATTTATACCATAATTATGTAAACACAAACTGGAGTTTTTATTTTCTGAAGCATATGCAGGACTTAAAAGACAACATATACTATTAAAAAAACCCCCAAACCATTGCATCATTTTTTGGCATTAAAATGCTATGTGGTAAGTTTGTCTTTATATTAAATAAAGTAATTCCAAACCATCACAGACACTGACGAAACTTAAAAGTCAAACCACTGAATGGATTGTGAGCTTAACCAAGGTTTGACCCCCTGTGCTTGAACTCTGCTTCATCTTTTAACAGTAGCACTGAGAACACATTCTTCTTTTCAAAACAGCCCATTCAATTAGTCTGCATGCCCTTGAAAAAAACAGTTGAAAAAGGAAAACTAATCTTTCCTGCTTTGGTCTGACTCTCACCTCAAAACCTGAAGTATGAATAGAAGTTAGGTACCCAGAGAGATGCAATCAGTCCTAAAGTTCCCTTTCTAATCATTTCATCAGCACATTTACTTCGATTCTCCAGTTTGTTAAAAAAACAGTTTTTAAAAGGCAACCAACAATGAAACATACTTCATAAAACATTTTTCTTGTATAATCAATGACAGGTTACATTAAATATAGCTTCAAATACCATAAATATTTTTAACTGTACTTCCATCTTACCCAAATGCTGTTTGACATAAGTATCAAAATACTCACAAAAAAAACCCCAAACAATTCCCACTTGTGAAAAGATCAAAGCCGTGTAACTCATTATGTAGTTATGTACAAATTCAGCCCATCCTCACGATTACACAAAGTTAAGCCAATGGATGAAAACAAATCTCTTTAGGAGCTGATGTGTACAAATGTACAAGGTTAAAATCAAGACTTCCTGTTTGCTTATTTAAACAATAATTAAGTTAGCAACTTAAATTGCCTTAATACGTCCTGCCTCCCAACTCTAACACTGACCTGCTATCATTTTAAAGCTACACAGAATAATCCAGTACACAATGTCCTAACCTAGCCTGTAACATACAGGAGTGCAACAAATCTGTTTAGCTATTCTGCACTGTATTTATCTTCCCCCACAGCTTTCCTCTTAGTAAAGAAGATACAGGGACCTTACTTTCTTTGGTGGGCTTCTGAGAAATCTGAGAGTTCCTGTATTTACAAGTCCCTTGCAAGCATCTCCTACTTTCTTACTGTTGTTTTGAGTTTAAATTCGCAAGGATTAAATTAAGTAAAAGACAGAACAGGACAGACTTTTGTGTCCTACCAGATTAAAAGAAAAAAATGGTCCCACCAAAGCAAAATGAGAAAAACCCTTCTCTACCAGTTAATCATACTGACTTCCGTCAAACTGGTTTTGAGTATTTTTCCTCCAGTTCAGGTGCTCAGAATAGACGCAATGAAACTTCTTTAAACAATCTCCACATCTCTACAAGCACTTTTCCCTTTCAGCTATTTCTTCTCTGGTGCTACTGAAAACTCCATCAGTTGTTGCATCCCCCATTTCTGGAATGGAGATGGATAGGAGAAGCAGTCACAATTATTTCTATTAAACGACATAGGTAAAATAAACTTTTCTTTTACCATTACTAACGTGTCAGAAAAGGCCTGGGCTGATAATTCCTATAAATAAACTAATTTGACAGGTGACCAAAACTACTAAATCTCTACCATGGTGATAATAAGTACCATTGTGTCTCAAACTTGCCAGCAGACAGTCATATTTTTAGTTATTTCTCCAGGTTCCAAGTTCACTATATCAAAATATTCCTTCACACAACACTAATGCTCCAGGAAAGCATCTCAGGCGCTCCAAGAACACACAGAGAGTAGAATAAACAAAAGCAAAATGTGCACAAAATACATCAGAAGGTCAGCAATAACTAGTAAGGTGTTTTCCTTTCAGTAAATCACTTCTTCATTATGAAGTCATTTTGGTTTCAGAACTAAGAAAAGTTAAATCTTCCTGGGCCAGGCCTATTTTTAGAAACTTTTAACCACAGCATTTACCTTTGCTGTAAAGGAAAAATAGCAACACAAACTACAAGAGTGACATAATTAAAATACCTGCAGACATTAACTTATAAAATAATCACAACATAGTGAACTTTTAATATCACCATACTTAAGGTGAAGGGCTTCACTCACACTCAGGTCTAGCAAGCTTGTGTAAGTCAAAGTCCTCAGTTACTGTATTGCGCCATGCAGTTGTATTTAGAAGGTGACAGCGACTGCTTGTCAGTAAAATGAAAAAATGACAAACACTTAATGTAATTCCAACTGAAATCTCAGCATTTTAACAAGCATTTTCAAGGTTATCAGGCTTTCTGTGCAAAATGCCTCTGTGGGTTGCAAAGCACTGTGCACTACAGCAATCACTGCAGAGCTCTAATAGCTACTCAAAAGCTCCAGAAAAGTAGAGGGAGTTCAATTCAGAAGAAGGAAGAGGTTTTAAAATGCTAATAAAAATTGTGTTATGTACATGCAGAAGTAACACAAAGGGCATAATGCTTAATGAGTTTAATGCCAGCTCAGGAAATCTACTTAGAAAATAATTTAATCCGAGAGTTCATGGTGACAAACACTGACAAGCTTTAGGGAAGCTGCTCTTTCGAAAAGGGCAAAATTTCAGCTGCTTTTTCCCCTGAAGTTAGTTATTGCCTAGTGTCTGAATACTCTGATTCTTACACTTTACCACAAAGCATTTATAAAATGTCACTACTGTAATACCGTCTACAATGAAACTAATACCTGGTTACAGTCCTCTCACTTTCCCTTCAGATTTTATTTTTACACAACATTACCGCTTTGTTACCTTCTAGGTGAAGGTTAGTTCTTATTTCTGTTGTTAAGGCTCCATTTCTACATGCAGAAGAGAGGAAGTCAGTATCCTTTGAAGACTCACTAAGTGTTACTGCTGAAAACCACCAAGAAATGGTTCTGTTAGTTTCAGTGGTAAGTATTCTTTGGATTCTCTGGAAAACTGTACCTACAGTAGGACTTCAGTAATTACAAAATTACTTTGTTCAGCTATGATTTAGTACCAGCTATCAAGAGATACAACTCTGGATAAATACAAAGCTGCAACCTACTGAAGCACAAGAAGCTCTGCACATCCTATCATCACAACTGCAGGTAGCTACTCTACAACCCTAGGCTATAAGCTAAGCTTCCTGCATTCTCTGTCATTATTTTTCTTGCATGACAACACTTAACACAGTGTTTCTTAGAACAGGGCAACAGAGACCTTGCACAGTTTTCATTGATCACATTTTGCAAAGCACTTAGAAAATCTGGGCTGAAATGTCATCATTTAAGATCAGTGTTGCTTGTCAGTAACTGTAAAGCATTCAAAAGCATTCTTCCCCACTGGGCAGGCAAATCCATTAACCTCCATGTTAACAAAGCCCAACATTGCTGGTACCTGGTTCTGAGAAAGTATCGCTGATGTCGTCATCTTTATCATCCTCATAATCTTCTTCCTCATCATCATTTTCAGACAGCTCATGCTCACTGCCAAATCCTTCATCACGGTCCTCATCTTCAATATCATCCTCCTCCTCATCATCTTCCTCAGGGTCCCCTTTGGCAGACTGTTCACCCAAACTGTCTGTTACAAAAAGAGAATAGTTGTGCTCTTCTTTCTTCTGTGAAGAATCTGACACTGATGTGCTAGCAGAAAGACTGCTCTCCCCTACAATAAGTCCTGGTGTTTCCTGGGGTGGACCGAGGAGCAGTTCTTGAGATTCTTTAAAAGGCAGAACAGGAGATGTACTGTGACTGTGTGGGGACTCGATTCCTTTTCTTTCTTGTCTCTTTGCTACAGCACCACGATAGCATGTGTTTTCCTTTGCTGCATCAGCGTGTGTCTGACTCAGCACTGGTCTGCTCTGTGGTAAAGGATTGATCTTTACTTTTGCCTTTTTAACATAGTCTTTACATTCCACATGAATGTTCACCTTCTCATTGTTGTACACGTTGGTCTTTGCCATGATTTGCGTACTGGAAGCAGGCTGAGTTGCAGGTTTGCTTGCCTTCTGAACACAGTCTGACAAAGGTGCTTCAGCCTGAACGTTCTTGGAGGAGCAGACTGGGGCTGCTGCTCTGGTTGCAATTTTTTTGCCAGGTAAGAAAGAATTTAAAGGGTTTTGTTTTACACTAAAGAGCAAATCAGGGTAATAGAGTGAATCAGAAACAGGCTGGGAGTCCTCACTGTTAAGCTGAGCCAGTGTAGGTGTTTTGCTTATCACCTCTTCATCTTGGTATGGGCTTGAGAAGTCATCAAGGCCCAGGTAATCCACCTCTTTTGTTCCCCAGATGTCACAGCTGGTTAATTTAGTGTACTTAGTTAAATCTTCACAGTAGGTGTCCCACTGCTCCCACTTTGAAGTAAGAGCAACTTCTTTGTCCAAGATGTCGGTAAAAGACTCCAAGTTCTCCAGGTCTTTGCAGTCCTCCATTGAAAGTAAGTTGTCTCTGGAGCTTTGCTGATAGTCCATTTCTCTGTCCTGTGCATAACGAAACAAGTTAAAAATTAATACAAAGCAGTGCCAATTATCTTTGCCTGGAAGCATTTAAAACCAGTGTAGATGTGGCACTTAAGGACGTGGTTCAGTGGCAGACTTAGCAGTATTAGGTTAATGGCTGGATTTCATAATCTTGGAGGTATTTTCCAACCTTAGTGCTTCTATGATTATCTCTGTCCTCTACTTAAACTAGTATGATGAGCTCCATTTCAGTGAAGTTTAATAACACATGAAGACTCCTCAACCTATAACTGATAACTTCTTTTGAGGGTCAGAATGAAGTCCAGCTTCCATGCATCTGCAACAGATCCTTCTGAAGAGACACTGATAAAAAGTCAAATGCTGCTATTGCAAACGCATCTGGTAATCAGGAACTAGGCTAGTACCAATATCCAGGCATTTAGAGTGCAGAAGAAATCACAAGCAAGCTGTTCTAGTCTCCATTAACCTAGGTCAATCTTTGCTGTGTGCTTAACAGCAGTTCCTGGAAAATGTTATTCTAACATGATTTCTTAATGACTATGAGCTACCTTTCTTCTTTAATGTAGGGAAAAAACGCTGGAAAAGTGCTAGTATAAGTAGCTTATGAGTCAACTCTTCTTTTGCTTCCCTTGGGTTCACAGCTTGGGTGAAGAAGCATAAAGTTGCTCTTGCAGAAAAAAAAAAAAATTATAAGGACGAGTCTCAAGCATCATTACATAATGTCAACACAGCTCTGTTTGAGACTTGTGTTTCAAGCTTCTTCTGACGGCCAGCTTTAACAAGCGTCTATTGAGGAGTCACCACATTTGCTGGACAAGCAGTTAGGCTCTTCCCTAATCAGCCCCCAGCAGTAATGAATAATCTTCTAGCACTCTTGAACAAATACCCCTTTATTACTACACAAACTCAGGCCATTAGTCAAGGAGAGGAAGTTGTACATGCACAGAGACCTACCAGTTCATACATGAAGTCTGGATCTGAACTGCTTGCCAAGAGATCCGTGCTCATCAGAGTCTGCTCTGAAAACACATGGCTCCGAAAAGCATCCCCAAAAGGAGGGTCCATTCCACTGACACTGGGCTACAAAAAAAAAAAATCAATACTGACACTTGAAGCACGCTATAAAAAGGCACATTCTTTTCTTCAGTAAAACATAAAGACTATTCCCATTTCATCCAAGTCTCTGAATTTGTGCTGTACTTGCCATCTGGAAGGCTTTTACCTACACAGATAAGCATGTAATTTCCCAGAGCCAGAGAATGCTTAAAGAGCAGCTAACAACATGCAGCTCTTTAATCAAGGGGCACATTTGTATTCATCATATAGCAACAGCACTACTCCATCATTCTTTTTTTGTTGGTTCGAAATTTTCATGCCTTTGCCAAGTTCAGGGATATGTTAGCATTTGTAGAAGAGGAGAGTGAGTACTGGCAAGATCTGTGAGTATCAATAGGCACTACATGCTTGCACCACCTTTGGCCTAATACAAACTACTTGATACCAAAGCAATGCTGCCCGTTTTCAGAACCATTAGAACTCACAAAACTTCCACCTGACCTTGTAACAAAAGCAAAAGTTATCATGACCAAATCAAGAGTGTTATACATCTCTTGAGAATAAAGTGGAACTTTGCAAAAAAACATTATGCAGGATGACTGGGCATGCAGGGAATGGGCAGCAAGGCTTTCTGCTACATTTAATTCCAGACCTTTATTTCTCTTCTAGACACACTCGCCCTGAGGGTTGGGAAGGGAGAAACACTGTACTGCTGAAAGTCATTCAGTGTGCTGATGTGTGAATCACTGCAGTAATAAAAGGCTGTTCTCCAGGCATCCACCCTCTTCAAGACGACAACTCTGCTGAATCTTGCTGTGTAAACAAATAACAGCACCAAGAACAGCAACAAAGCTTCCAACACAGACACTACTGGGACCCTAAAAATATGCTCCATTTAATCTCTTATGAATTCTCCCTGATGATGGCAGTCAAACTTGCTATTAAACTTTTTTTGGTAAATTAGGAAGCAAAAGTATTTAGTGAAACAAATAAAATAGTGACAGACTTACCTGAGGCATTTCCAAGCCCAGATTCCCTAAATCCAATGCCAAACTTCTTGGTTTATTCACTTGTAGATTCTTTTCCAGCTTTACTTCAGTCTCAGTGAGTTTACAAAATCAATTTTTTCCTTGGGATAACTTCAATTTACCCTGACGGAGCTCTTCTATTTGTAGATTTCTGTGTAGAAGAAACACAGCAAACCCCAAGGGAGTAAGCAATCCTTCATCAAAAAGGTGGTGCTTAAAAACCAGGAAAAGTGAGGTAAATATAATAATTTCCCCTAGAAAGTGAGTATTTTTTATGATGAAACACATTAATTTTCTTCTCCAGACATCTTTCATTGAGTGAAAAGCCACAGATGCTACAGAACAAAGTTTTAGTAAAAAAAAATTTTGGCTGAGTTACATTTTGTTACTCTTTTTTCCTCGGTACTGAGACCACGAGCTCTATAGAGGTATGAAAAGAAAAGCCTCCCTGGTTGGGAATAATGACTGGCAAACTGCTGGGTGTTCAGGAGAGAAACAATCTTTATGACTAATATAACAGAGCCAATGCATTCTAAAAATGTCTCAGGCAAAGGTCTCAAAGAGTAATTTCAGAATAGGCAGTGACACTGTTTCAGCATTATCTTCCCCTTTTCTTAAGAGATTAATCCTTCCAGCACCAGATACCAATCACTCATACAGCAACATCTAGCGGCAAAGGGATTACAGCAAGCAATGCTCACCACCCAGCAGCAGAGGAGGGGAAGACTTTCCCAACAGAACAAATAGAATATTCAGAGTTGCCTACCAAATTGTCCTTTCCATTAATTTCAAGCAAGGCACACGTTGAAATTGGTCCAATTTCCAATTGGTCCTATTAGTACTTTTACCAGTTTAGTAATTTCTACAGAGCCACCTCAAATGTACATCTAAAGGCATTTCTGAGCCTCATGTCCTGCAAGAATGTAAGGAAAACCTGACCTGCATAAAACCAGGCACCTTCAGTACTACAGACTTCAGTAACTACGTCTACAGTAAAAGTATTACAAAAGACTCATAAAATAATAGGAAGTAAAAAACCAACAACCTTACATTGACAAACAATAGTAAAAATCCAGCAGTCCATAGCAGCAAACCTTTGTATCTTTTTGTAACTACACTGTCTCCAAGGATGCTGCTTTTGTACTCTCATGTTTGCCTGCAAGACTCCAACGCTTAGATAAAATTCCCTTCAACAACAACAAAAAAGCAGCTTTAGAGGAGCATGATAAAAACTCTGAACCACCATACTCGTGCAGCGTTTCAGCATTACGAGCTAAAATATATTCATTTCCTTAAGCAGAAATCTTAACTCAGAATTGCTCCCAAGTCAAGCTCGAGTGCAGTCTGCTCAGGCTATGTTTATTCTCTAGTTTTGAAAACAAATAGTAAAGAAAAGTGTTCTCCCACAGCACAGCTACGCTCAGAACCCTCCACCCACCAGCACATGACAGCATCCCCGTGATTATTCCTACTTTCAGATAGTACCTCAGAAATTTTGTTATGCTCAGCATGTGTAACATCAGACTGTGGAAAAAATCAGACACGATGCCAAAAAACATTTAAAAAGTACTTATTTATCAAAACTTTGCTTTTCAATAGCACCTGGTAGATGAAGAACAACAATTATAGTCCAGTTATATGCAAGTTCTCAGTAAAACCACGTTATTGCTGCCACAGCAAGTCATTCCTTGCTGGGCCCTGTGTCAAATAAGAACCACTTCCTTCTGATAAAATTTCCTTTCTGTTCTAAAATGTCCAGAGAAATCCTCATTTAGCTGGAGGTGCCATTTAAACTTAGGTTTGTGTCCCAGGGCAGCGACCTCAACAACCCCCATCTCCTTTCACCCAGCAAAGGCCACACTGCAGAACTAGTTCTTACTATGCTGTTAGAAGTGGCTTAACACCTAATGCACTTCCCTGCCTGGCCCAATCTAGGAGAATGGACCTGTTCTTCAAAACAAATAAACAATATTATGTTAAAAGAAAGTGGACAGAAGGGTATCATCTTTGATACCAAACCATAATTAAGTAGTATGTTACTTTTCTCCACACAGAGTGGCAGAGCTTGATGCCTTTTTCAACAGAACATCAGATTAATACTTTGACGTCAACACCAGAACACCACCACCATCTGCGTTCACATGGGAGACTGTCACAGTTCTGCTACTGCATGACAGAAAAGGGAAGTGAAGGAGATGTTTGCTGCTTCTTTACTGGTTACTCTTTACCTTTGTTAGAGCACATACCTGAAACTATTCCACTGTGTTTCGTATACAACTATGAAAGGGGGATGAAACTTAATCAGTACTGACACTGATTTCAGTTACAACTGACAGATGCTTGCAAATGTCAGAACCAAGGAGATTTTGGATCATTTAAAATTCCTCCAGGCAGATATTAAATGTTCAAAATACTTTTAGTTGGGGTGATCTTTCAGCTATAAACTTACAGCACCATTCAGGAATAGCAGTGTATGTCCTCTTGGGTCAAAGCTGATCACATTGTTACCCCAATTCTCTTTATGTATAATTTTTGAGAATATTACTATTTAAATGTGACTTAGGATCACTAGAATCTCTTTCAAGTGTTCTACAACATAAGATTTTTCTTGGTACCTCCATGGAAGGGAGAAACATGGTGAGGGCATAAAAAGACAGACACTGCCTCAGGGAGTTGCTTAATGCTGGCATGCTTCATGCTCCCAACAAAGCAGACCTACTCCTAACTGCTTCTGTATTTCCCCCGATCATCAATACTTTACTGAAAGACTCTAAGTGTTCACACTTCTTCATCGACTAGTAAATAAAGATGTATAGTAGAAGTCAACGACACATAAGGAAGCACAAAGGTAAACTCTCACTGTGAAAGAACTTCGTAGGCTGCAGCTTAAGTCCGGTTTTTACCAAATGTATTGGTTTCAGCACTCTTAGCCCCTGACCAAGTCAGAACAGAATGGCAGAGTTGTTACATTCTCTGTAACGAACATGGATCTGAATGAACTGCAAGATCTGTGGCACAGCTCAAGAATAGCAGTGCAAGAATTACTGAAGATAAATACAGCAAGATTTTCTACTTCAGGACCACTTTCATTAATGCCTTACATCAGCCACTCCCAAATGCAGAGATCAGAGGTGAAATCCTGCAGCTGTTTCACAGCAAGAGAACCGCAGGTGGAACAGACAGCCCGCGACAGCAGGCACGGTTCTGCCGCTCCTTTTGGCAGCAGCCTGCGGTTAAATCAGATTAAGGTGATTAAGGAGCCAGTGCCCGAGTCGGTTCTGTGTCTGCAGATTCTTGAGTCACATCAGCATGGAGCTGTAGCCCTGCTTCTGGGAGAAGGCTCAATCACTCAGTTGGGCATGAGCAAGGACAAGACTTCTCAGGAACTGCTATGCTGCTCATCTAATAATTAAGAATTTGGGGTACTGATGGAAGCAGGCATATATACACTGGTTAAAATCCCCATCAGTCATCAAGAAGTAACCACAACTGTTCTGTACAGAATTAATAATTCATTAATTGAATGACAAATCCTAATAAAAATCCTCTGCATTTATATTTAATGTTTAGAAACATGCATTTAGAATAATTTAATAGTGATCCCAAGACAGCTGGGAAGACTGAACTTCAAAGAATGTAATGGTAAGCTCATTAAATGACATTATAGATGCAGAAGTACATTTAAACTGGCAGACAGCAGGACCTAAACTCAGAATATGCAGCGTTAAGAAAACATGTGGCCATTACCACTCACATACCACTTCCCTAGGCTAGGGAACCACCTTTCTGCAACAACATGTTACTGCCAAACAAGACCCTGTAAGAGACAAAACCGGACTGCAAACTTTGAGCCTGAAATCACATCCTCAGTCACCTATATGAATCACTTGTACTGCAGCTTTAACTGAAGTTGCTATTTCTGTCTCAATTCAGATGTGTATTTTGTACAAGGTGAAAGGCACAGAGCGTTGCTACACCATGCTGTTGATTGTACAGTGCTTATTATCACAGCAGCTAAATGCTTGTTATAAATATATTAGCATGAACAATTACACTTTTCATGATGGTGACTGCATCACACAGCAGCTTGCTGAAGTTACATGTTTGATGCAGAGATAAAAATAGCATGCCATGAGAGCTGGTCAATACTGAAGCTACAAACTTAGGTGAAAGCATTCAAAAGACGTAATTCTGAATTTAGGAAAACACACAGAAGCTATGCACCACGCCACATATTTTACAAGAAGCAGTATGCACTATGCAGCATTTGCTGTATTTGAGCATTTTATGAAGATGCAAGTTCTCCTATGCTTCTCTTGAAACTTTTTCCTTCCACGGTTTGTGCCAATTTGTTTCCCATTACAGAACACACTGCTCAGTGCGGGCTTCAAGCGCAGAACATATTTTTCTTTGTTTTGTTGCTGAGTGCAATGTTCTCCCCTCCTCACCTTCTTCCTACATGATTCTTCAATTGTTAGCCAGATTTTTTTTTTTTTGTGTATGTGTGAACTTTTCTCCCCACCCACTAAGTCACTTAAGTTTTCTTTTATGGTTTTGGTTGGGGGTTTCAGTTTTGTTTTATCTGTTTATGGTTTTTATGTGTTGGGTTTTTTTGTAGCAGGAGATCAAAGACATTCTTATAAAAGGTCTTCCTCTGCTTTTACCCAGCTTCATTGATTTGATCATCCAAAGAAGCCAAGTCCCTCTACCCTCTCAGTCATCTACTTGTGTCAGAACGCCAACTTATCTAAGACATCATGCCCTTTGCTTTCTCTGTCCTGGACAGCAAATATCATCTGCAACTCTAAGTTTGATGGAGCACAGACAATTAAGAGAACTGAAGTATGAAGACTGTTTCACTTCTTTTAAACCTCTTCCCTTCACAAGAAAGAAACTGCTACTTCACTGACTTTGTTCCTTTTGCTCTGCTAACCTTACCTTCCCCCCTCAGTATTATTTTTCTAATCCGACTTGTCTACAGCAGACTGACTTAAAGACCTGGAAGTGACACCACTAAACTGAAGCTCTGGTCTCCAATCACAGACATATCCCTAGCGAAAGAGCTGATGAACTACCAAACAGACAGCACTACGTTGATTGCTTGAATTCATGCCTCTACACATCAAAGGCAGCTACCCAGCTTTGGAGAGGTATTCCATTTCAGCAAGCATAAGCAAACAGGCAGATGGCAATAACTGATTATCATGCAAGAGGCAGAAGAAAAACAAAAGAGGGTTTTTGTTGTTGTTGTTGTTTTGGTTTGTTTGTTTTTAACCAATAGTGTATTGCATCTACGTATTTTAGAACTACTATGTCCAGAATAATATATTCCTACTAGAAGTTGTACCTTTCCCATACATTCTGGGACAAAGATTGAGATTTTATTGTTATTTTAGTGCAAGAGCGGGATGTACAGCATGTTAAACTTGTTAGAACTACATTAACACGCTTAAATTTTCAAAACTTTTTGTAGTTAATACATAAATTGCATAAAGCTGTATTAAAATACCACTGTAGAGTAAGGAGAGTTGCTTACGCAAGAAAATTAACAGTAAGACTAACATTCAAATTTTCTTTTATCTAGAGACTTCCCCTGAAGCAAAGCATGGCCAAAGCAAAGACAGAAAACAAAAGCAAAACTAGACAATTTAGCTTACAATCTCCAGCAGTATTCCACATACCTACATGATTATTCTTTGGTTTTTTTGTTGGTTTTTTTTTGGCAGCGCAGTCTTTCAGAGTGAAAAAAAAAAAAACAAAAAACATTTAATTCTATAGTTTCCAGGAAAAAATCCTCTTATGATAAAGGGAATGGTATGGTCTAGTCTACTTGTCATGCTGCAAAAATAAGTCTTCTTGTGCTTTTGTTGTAATGAATTATCAGTAGAGCATACTTTAAAGCCAGCAAGAAATCATAAAAATGCACCAAAGCAGTCCATGAAAAAAGACCACAAATTCACAGGACTTGAAATATGTGTGTATATATATATATAAAAGCAGGGAAAACATCACAGCAAGGTTTAAACCTTAAATCTGCTACTGCAAGAAAACTTTTGTCTTGACTTTCAAACTGTAATTTTCAAGCAGTTCTTAGGAAGAGCCGAGTAATCTTATCAAACTTCTGTTTTAAAACATCATTTAATTGGGTTTCAAAACCACAGAAGGTAGACCTGCAAGCCACAGGAATCTAACCCAGTGCGTTCCCTTATTTATACCATACTATCAGTCTATTCGTTGAGACAGAAGCTTCTGTCTATTCCTGTTTTATTTCTGCTAGAGCTAAAAGGACTTCAAAACCTTTGTCCCTCAAGAAGCTCTTTTGCCACTCCCCTTATTTAAAAAGTAAAGACACGGTAAGGCTGTTGGATGGCTTGGTGATTGCTGCAGATTTCTCTTAGCAGTTAACACTCCCAACAAACAGAACAATTCTTTATTTGCTCAGGTAAACTACTGGCTCCAAAGCACTACATGAGGTCTCCCATTTACTGTTCATGCCTCTACAAAGTATTATCGCTGAAAACTGGTATTTCTACAAGAAACCTTTCCTGCTAAAACAACCACCATAGAAATTCTGACTTCTCATTTAAGTTTCTAAGAACAAAAATAGATTCTAAAGCACCCGTGTCTGCCCCTATAATTCTTACCGTGAAACTACACGTGTAATAATAATGATCACCCCGCCCCCACAAGGATGCTCGGAAGCAATTGGTTTGGCAACCTTTTTTTATCATCACTATAAAACCAGTTTTAAGTACCTGAGAGATTATCAGGACCTAATTGCGTGTTGCAGGTTATGTGTTGTAGAATTTCAACAGGCTATCCTCAGGTGGCAACAACATAGATTACGCTTACTTTAAAATTAACATTTCAGCTGGCACAGCCGAGCGATTGGAACTGTTCAGCCTGTTGCATAGAGAACCTGAAGAAAGTTTAATTCTGGTCATTATCTTTGATGCCTGATCAGTTACATTAAATATCACGGAGAAACACCGTGGGCTGGCCTCGCCACACTGCACAGCTGCATTAAACCACGGGCGGCTCAGAGGGATGAGATTAGGGCATGACAAGAATACCACGGGCAGCGTTACATAAAATATAATAACGTCCACGCTGTGGACTTCCAGGGTGAAAGGGAAATCAAGCTCAGGCTTTGGGCACTGGAGACATGAGGGGCTTTGGGCAACCTGCCCACGTCTCAAGGCCGAGGTGAACCAGGAGACTAATTCTGACCCGAGGAGGTATCAAAGACCTATGTGAGAGATGCCAAACACCGGGGACACACCCAGAGGCGTTTCACCAGACGGCCCAGGAAAGTTACTGCTATTTTATAAGTATCGTCTGTGGGAACTAGCTCGTAACAGGAGACGGGAACGCGCCCTCTAAGGTGGGAGACTGGACCACCACTGTATTAGGCACCACTTACTCCACCCTGGGCTGCGCACCGGCTGCCGACCGGTTTCGGCCGCGCCTGCAGACCCCGGTGGCCAGACCCCCCCGAGAAATGAGAGACGTCCTGAAGCAAAGCGCTCAGGAGGGATGCGGCAGCGGGCACCTCCACAAACAGAAGCACCGATCCAGCCCCTATTCCTCCGGCGTGCAGCGGCACAGCAGCTCCCAGCAGAGCAGCTCTCACCCGGCCCGGGCGTCGGCGCCCCCGCCCCTGACCCACTAACACACCTCCCAGCCAACATGGCCGCCCCGCCAGCCAGCGCGGAGCGCAGCCTAGCCCGGCCGCCACCACCCCGCCCCGCCCTCCTCGCCAGTTGATTGGCTGTCTCCTCAGCCACGGGAGCTCCCATTCGCCACCGCCCACGCCGCTCACCCTCCCAGCGGCCCTTTCAAGATAGGGTGAGGCGACATGTAAACAAACCCCCTTCCGCCGCTCCAAAGGGGACCAGC